>PVKH010048847.1:0-10159 GCA_004027955.1 Chaetophractus vellerosus | reverse complement strand
GGCTCTCTCTCAGCCTCTTGGGGTTTCTCTGTCTTTCTGTGGCTGCAGGTGATCCTGGAGTTCTCTCTCACATGGCTGGGTAAAATGGCGGCTCTCTTTTTCTGTGTGTCTCTGCATGTTTCTCCCACTTATAAAGGGCTCCAGCAAGAGAGCAAGTGACCCTGGGACACTCCTCACTGAAGTTCTCCAATCAAAGGCCCCCAACTGAATTCAATCCAGTCAAAGGGTCCCACACCCACAGGAATGGACCAATTTAAGAACATAATTTTCTGGGGTCCACAAAAGGCTCAAATCAGCACACCCAATAAAGCTGAAACTTGGTGGGGTGCAGTGGGATTGGGGGTAGAGGTGTCAGAGGACATAGGAGCACAGAGATTGATTGGGAGAACAAAAATATTTTTAAATATAATTTTTTATCATTAATGAATATAATACATATTTATTTAAAGAATTTTGGAAATTCCAGATTAATACAAAGAAAAACAAACTCAATTGTTATTTAACCTTCTAGAACTAATATTTTGGTGCATTTCCTTCCTTACATTTTGCTCCTAAGTCCAATTCATATTGTATACAGTTTGGTAGCCTATATATGTTTGTTTCATTTAGCAAAATATTATGAGTCCTTCCCCATCTTATTAAATAAGATTCTTAAAGCAGAAAGGGAAGTCATTTAGTCCCAACTAATATAAGAATCCTTTGTCAACATTCCTAACATTGGACTGACAAATCTTTGTGTGAACGCTTCTCATAGCAAGAATCTCATTCATTCTTTAAGTCACCCATTGTTGGCTAAACCCAATGATCCCAGAGTTCTTTCATTCATCTTAATTGTTCTTCCCTGTAACCTTCCCTCTTTGGGATGACAGATCTTCAGATACATCAAGAATTATGCATATCAAAACCTATAAAATTGTACAGTGCAAAGTGTAAACCATAATGTAAACTATAGGTCATGGTTAGTAGCAATTCCTCAGTATTTGTTCATCAGTTGGTAACAAATGTACCACACTAATGAAAGATGTTATTAATAGGGGACAATGTGAGAGAGGGAAGGAAAAAAGAAGAATCATAGAGTCTTAGGGTTGAAATGATCTGGAAGTAGGTTGGGATTGGATCATGGAGGGTCTCAAATGCCAGGCCAAGGATCTTTAATTATAATCCAAGATAGGGAGTCATCACTTTTTTTCTTTGAGTTTTCAGATATTTTAATTTGTCTCATTTGATCTGCCCTAAAGTTTAATTTATCAAATGTTTTCAAGCAGTGAAGTGGCATGAACAGAGCTGTGCTTGAGTATCAATTCCACAGGTATCACTTATTGAGGGTTTATTATATAGTAGACACAATGCTAGGTACTTTACCTATATCATTTCCTTAGGTCCTGATGGCAACCTTATGAGACAGGTCCATGATCCCATTTCACAGATGAGGAAACGCAGGCCCAAGGTCACTCAGCTAGTGGCTGAACAGTACCTGCAGCATGATATAAAGCACAAGATTCAAATTTGTGCTGTGACATTAACCAGTCATCTGACCTGGGCAAGTCTCTAAAGTTCTCTGGGCCTTTCTCCCCCATCCATAAATATTAATAGGGTTAGCCTGAAAAAAACAATTTAGAGGGATAGTTAAAGCATAGACCTTGGAGCCAGACTGCAAAAGCCAGCTCTGCCACTTCCTTGTGGCCTAGTGGGACAAGTGAGTTAATCTGTTACTGATGCTTGCTAGACCAGGGACAAGAGTACAATACACAAGTCCAAACACCACATGTCTAAATATTTATGAGTTATAAATCAGGAAGTGGATGTGGCTCAAGCAATCGGGCTCCCGTCTACCATATAGGAGGACCAGGGTTCGATTCCCAGGGCTTCCTGGTGAAAGACAAGCTGGCCTGAGTGGAGAGCTGGCCCACGCAGAGTGCTGGCCTGCGCGGAGAGGTGGCGCAGCAAGATGACACAACAAAAAGAGACACAGAGGAGAGACAATAAAAGACACAGCAGACCTGGGAGCTGAGGTGGCAGAAGAGACTGAGCACCTCTCTCCCACTCTGGAAGGTCCCAGGATCAGTTCCTGATGCCACCTAAAGAGAAGACAAGCAGACACAGAAGAACACACAGAGGAAGGACACAGAGAGCAGACAATTGGGGGGGGGGGGGGGGGGATAAATAAATAAATCTTTCTTTTAAAAAGACTTATAACTCAAGCTAACGAACTTTTTTTTTTAACCAATATATCCTATTCTTCTACCTTGACTAATATAGTACCATAACCTAGAAAGCCAAGTTTTGAATTTAGAATTCTTGGATTCCTTGGCAGTCCCCATGGGAATGAGGCAGAGCCAATTCCCTTCTTTTCCTCTCCCTGGCTCTTCGTGTGCACTCCCCAGTCCATGAGCCCAGGTTCTAGCCACACCCATTGCATATAGTCACCTTTCGGGTGCAGGAGAGCGCTCACTGGCAGGGCAGTTTGCCTTTGTGAGGTGATTCCAGAGAAGATGCTGGTGTAGGTACTGTGAGTGGACTTAGGCCACTTGGGCAGGGAATTCTGGTGTCCCAGGTACCCAGAATGGGGTCCAGAAGGGGTGTGTAGGCTCTGGGTGGCATGTCTCCTTGGCCTCAGGGGATTCCTTGCCTGTGAGGAGGGCCTCAGCTGGAGGAGGGTTAGAGCGCAGGCCCCTAAATTGCAGGGCTGACAGCAGGGACCCTGCCTGACCCAGCTAAGGAGGGTGCTCTCTCTCTCTCAGTTTCCTTTATGATGACCAACCCATGTGGGTTTATCCAAGACTTTCCTGGTTTGAGCACAGCAATTCCCTATCTTGGAAAACCCTTCAGTCCCAGGCAAACCCGGATGTTTGGTCACCCTCATTTACTCATCTGTTTAGTTGGGCTATTAAGGCAGGTTAGTATAGGAAACCCCCTGAGAGAAGGCAGCTACTTAAGAACAAAGCAGCAGCCATTACAGCCAAAAAGCCAGACCCTGGTCGTGAGGCCCATTTGAAATTCCCGGGCTCAAAAGAAGTCCTGGATAACTCCAACGAGAAAGGCCTACCCATTGGTCCCCTGAGAACTAAAATGAGAGGACAGAAAGGCAACCAGTCAGAACAGCAAACAGCTGGGGCCCCTCCCCACCATGAGGAAGGGAACCCCCCAACCCCAGGTGTGTCTCTCTGCCTGGAGGACGCCCACGCTCACACCTCGGGTGCCTACTATTTCTTTTCTCTCTTTTCTCTCGTTTCTCAATAAACTCTTTTTACTGGCCTTGTTAATCGGGCACATCTCTGAATTCTCTCTTGCAACATAGCCAAGAACCTAGAAACCTGGGCCCAGGTAGCAATATGTTGAAGTCCTAACCCTCGTAGTTCAGAATAGGACCTTATTTGGAAATATGGTCGTTGCAGATGGAATTAGTTAAATTAAGATGAGGTCACACTGGAGGAGGATGGGCCCCTAATCCAACACGACTGATGTTCTTATATGTAGAGGAGAAGACAGAGAAGATGGCCCTTTGAGGATGGAGGCAGAGGTTGAAGTGCTGCAGCTGCAGGTAGAGGAAGGGCAGGGACTGCCGGCAAACCAGCAGAGGCTGGGAAGAGGCCAGGAAGAATTCTCTACAGATTTCACAGGGAGGGTGGCCCTACCAACACCTGGATTTTGGACTTTTGGACTCCAGAATGTGAGAGAATAAATTTCTGCTTTAAGACACCTAGTTTGTGGTACTTTGTTATAGAAGCCCTAGGAAATAAGACAGACTTTAAGATGTGCCATTATTTTATGTACCAACTAAGAAAATGTACTGCCAGTAATTATGATGTGCTATTGGCTATAAGTCACAACTGATTTCAAAGACACAGAAATGTGAAAAAAATATGTCTTAGAATTTATTCAATAAGATATATGCATGGCATGGTGCCAGGCATCATGGGGAGGGGAATGGGCTACAGTAATGAAAAAAAAACTGCCTTCAAGAAGTTTCCAACCTCACAGAGAGGTGATACCTGCAGACACTTCAACCACAAGACTGATTGAAACACATGCTGCAATGCAGGCACCAGAAATGGTCTGAGATCAGCTGGGGTTTGTCAAGTATTTATAGTAATTATTAATATAGACAGAATTGATAGCCACAATGTCCAGCGTCCTCCCCTGCCTTTTCTCTGATGCCTGAAATTTCTAGGGACAAAGCCTTTCAAACCTCTTTTGAATGAATTCAGACAATGAATTAAAACACCACATGGTGTTAGATTGGCACAACTACTCTGGAAGACAATTTGGCACTATCAAAAGTACAATTGCATTTGCCTTTTGAGTCTGCAATACTACTTCTAGGAATTTTATCTTGCAGATATACTCACCCAGGTGGGAAATGCCATATGTTCGTTTATTCATTACAGAATTGTTTGAAATAACAAATAATTAGGAATAACCTACTAGCCGTTGATAGATAGTGGAGACTGGTTAGATAGATTATGGAACGTTCATCCATTGGACACTATGCAACTGAAAACCAGCTCAAAGAAATCCTCCACCTATGAGCAGGGGAAAATTCCTGATAAGTATTGTTAAGAGAAAATATGCACAACGCAGAACAGTTACAGGAGACTACCATTTGTATAAAAAAGGGGGGAATAAGAATACATATCTACATATTTGCTTGTACATGCATGAAGAAACTCTAGAACATGGGTTCTTAACAAGGGGTTCGTGAGCTTGAATTGAAATTTAAAAAACATTATTCTTGTGGGGCTGTCTTGGTGCGAGTGTGATATATTGATTGAATAATACACAGTATAGTGTGGACTTAGTAAGGGGACCGTGATTTTCACCTGACTGGCAAGGGGCTCCATGGAACATAAAAGGTTAAGAACCCCTGCTCTAGAAGGATACACAGGAAACTGATAACAATGATTACTGTGGGGGGTGGGTGAGAAGAGAGCATGGCAGGTGGGGATAGAGAAGGGAGGGGAACTTTTTTTTAGCCTCCTGAATGTGTTACCTATTCAAAATGTTAAATTAATCGAACTTTGAAAAATACTCCACATTAGCAATTAGGAAAATGCAAATCAAAACTACAATGAAAAAATAAATAAATAAAAAGATAAATAAGGGAAAAAAAGAAAAAAGCAGAGAGAGAAAAACAAAAACTTTAAAATTAAATTTAAAAAAACTACAATGAGATACTACCTCATACCCACTGGAATGGTCATTATTTTTAAAAAATGGAAAATAACAAGTGCTGGTAGGTCTGTGGAGAGATAGGAAGCCTTGTTGGAGGGAATGTAAAATGGTGCAGCCTCGGTGGAAGACAGTTTGGTGGTTCCTGAAAGTTAAACACAGAATTACCATATGACCTGACAATTCTGCTTCCAAATATATACCTGAAAGAATTGAAAGCAGGGACTTGGACAGATATTTGTATACCGATGTTCATAGCAGTATTATTCATGACAGCCAAAAGGTGGAAGCAACCCAAATGTCCATCAGCAGATGAATGGATAAACAAAATGTCGTACACATAAAATGAAATATTATTCAGCCTCAAAAAGGAATGAAGTGCTACTACATGGGTGAACCTTGAAAACATCAGGTTGAGTGAAATAAGTCAGACACAAAGGAATAGATATTGTATGATTCCACTTATATGAAATAACTAGAAAGTGCAAATTCATGGGGACAGAAAATAGAGTACAGGTTACCAGGAGTGGGGTGGGGGGAGTGGGAATGCGCAGTTAATGCATAATTGGTTAGGGTGGCTATCTGGGGTGTTGAAAAGTTCTGATAATGGATGGAGGTGAGGGTAGCACAATATTGTGAAAATGATTAACCCCACTGAATGGTATACTGGGTGGTGGTTGAGATGGGGAATTTTATGATGTAAATGTGTTTCCACAATTAAAAGAAAAACCTGAATCTGAATCTAGTCTAGCCAAATTATTATATTTGGGACAAATGACCCAGTTTCTCTTCAACAAATGCCATAAGGGGAGGAAAGGAAAGGGGGAACAGATTGAAGTTAGCAGGGCCTTAAGAGACATATCAACTGCATGCAATGTGTGGCTCTCGTGTGGATCCTGATTCAAATAAACAACTGTAACATATTTTGAGATAATTTGGGAAAACGAACACAAATTGGATATTAGGTTTTATTGAGAAATTGTTATCTTTGTTAGGTTTGATAATGATTTGTAATTATGTGAAAATAAGTTATCTGTAGAAGATATATACTAAAGGTTTTACAGGTGAAATGAAAAAAAAAGTACTCCATGGGAAGAGTTAACCTAATGAATATGATTTCTACCAAGGGGTAAAGTCTAATATTGATTGATTCATTCATTCATTCAATAACTTATAGCGGTAGAGAAACTCCTAGCATAATAGTTAACAAGTGCATCAGACATCTTCTAAGCACTCTCATGTACATTAGTTCATTTTCTCCTCACCATCCCCCCGTATGGTGCAGGTGTCTAATATCACAGAAGAGGAAGCTGAGGATCAGAGAGCTTGTCCTTGCCTGAAGTCAGCTGTGAATATCCAGACCCCACCACCCTGGGCCAGCCCCCATGCTGGACACTGGGGAGACGGAGGAAAGACACAATTCCTGACTTCTTGGAGCTAATGGTCTAGTGAGGGAAACCAATTCACAGGCAGGGTTTGAAGAGGAAAGAGAGTGCTAGAACATGTGTGTCTGAGGATTAGGAGACAAAGAGAACAGAGAAGTTGGGGACAATGAGAAAACCTCTCCCACGACACCCTTTTGCCAAGGACAGGCCCTGAGAGCAGCAATGGAACTCAGTGGCGCCTATGTGGGAGACAACCCCTGCAGCCTCAGAACCGACAATGAACAAAGGCTTCCCGGTGCTCTCTGGGAACAGAGGAGATCTGACAACAGCCCAGCTCATTTGATCCATGTAGACATCCTTTCTGGGCTTTGAAGCCTGAAGTGTTCTCCTTTAGCTGTCTATGCAGATCAAATAAGCTGGGTGATTGCCATTATCTTGACTCCACTTTGTGCTAATCTGTAGCCACAGCCAAGTCCACAGAATCCGACCAAATCATTTGAGCAGAGGCAAAAATAATCCTCAGGAGCAGAGACGGTTCCAAGATCTGAACATTAACTCCTTGCTGCCACTTGAGGAGGTAGTAGATTCTGAGGTTAGCTTTAGGACGCTTCTGAGAAGAGAGATTCGGCCCCTCTCTGAAGTCAAGTGGCAAAGCTGTTTTCTCTCCTTACAGCTGAAAGCCCTTTTTATTCCAGGGCCCCGATATGAACACCCATAAGAGCTGACGTAGAAAGAAATAGCTGGTCTGGCTGTCAGCAAGGCAGCCCCACTGTAAAGCACATGGAGCACCCCACCACACAAGCACCTTTTTATTCACGGGAGGATTCTAGGGCACTCTTTGCCCCAGCCCTCTGTCCTTAAGCAGCAATAAGGGTCTCAGGAAATCCTGGTTACAGAGACTTTTAGGACCAGGCAGCTAACAACAAACCCAGAAGCCAAGTGGCATCATTAAAAAAGATTAAAAATCTACACGAGTTTTAACATCTACAATCCTAGCTGTGGTTTCCATGGAAATAGACATCCGCTCTAGGGGGAAAAAGGTGCAGGAAGCGGTGTAAGTGCTTTAAAATAATCAGTGTTTTGAAAGATTTATTTTTTTCCCTGTCACAACATTAATAGTCAGAAATGTGAGATTTTTGTGTGGCAATTTCTTGTACTTAAAAAAAATATATATACCAAATGGGTGGGATCTTCGCCTGCAAACCTCCAGATCAAGTACAAAGACTTGGAGATAAAAGGCTGGTTCAGGGGATAATGGGCCTCTTGGCCTTGGGCTCCTTGCTCCTTTGCCTTGCCTGCCAATCTGTCACTTTTCAGCAAGGTCTTATCCCCACCCCTCTCCAGCTTTTCTAATGTTTCTGAAATTTCGTTTAGAAAACTGACAGATGGAAACACCTGGCCATTTTGTGGCTAAGTTTGGTCTGAGAGAGAGAAGCCTCTCAGTCCTGCTCACATGCTTTGGGAAAACCCTTAGCTCTGCTGAGGGGAAGCCGACCCCACAAAGAGTGAATTGTTCAAGAAATTGCAGCAACAAGCATATTTCAGGCAACAGCCCGTTACTAATTGTTTGCTTTGTGCGTTGTGTCTGCTGTATGATCGTTTTAATTGTCCCAGGCACCTATTAATTGTACTATATCCCTGGCGCATTCTTAGTAACTAGGTGGACATTGGGGAGTCTTTTCATTAGGACTGTTGTTTTGGGAGGTTGGTTATTTTTGCTCATCAGTTTGAGACACTGAGCTCATCTTGCCGATTGATAAATTGAAAACGTCCTTCTGCCTAGTCAGGATCTCCACGCAGGTGCCTAAGGGTAATGACCACCCCCTGAGGACACAGCCTTGGTCAAGAGAGTGGGAGAAGGGGTCTGTGAACCTTGGTCATTTTATTTATTTTTCCCCTGACCTTTGTGAGAAGAGGGAGGCCAGTCATTCTAAGCCAGGGTCAGGTCAATTTCCCTTGTGTCTCTTCTGTGATTCTGATCTATCCAGGCCAGGGGGAACCGTGACCTTGTGGCTCCTTTTGTTTTGATTCTTAAAAAGAGCCCAGTACTGCTCTGGGGAGCACGTGCTCCAAGAACAAAAGCAACACTTAACTGCAGTCTGTGTAGTCTAGAACTGCTATTGCTCTTCCTTCCCTATCATCAGGCTTGGCAGAACAGATGGAGTCTGCATTTAAGCCGAGTGGCTTTGTTAGACCAAAGATCAAATTCCAGGGCCTCGCACTTTTCTCCCACAGGTCCCTGGTCACCAGCTCGGGGACCCTAGGATGGTACTGAGCCCGCACACAGAGAGCAAAGGGCCACGCCCGCGACATGGGGCTGAGTGGATTAGGGATTATGAATGATGTCACAATACAGGTGACACGCGGGTGTCCAGGGTAGGGCGCCGGGGGCAGGGGGCCATGCAAGGGCGTGGAGTGGCATTGTCCTGTCACAAGGGCTCAGGCACCTTAGGCGGTGTCGCGGAGTGGGGGACCGCAGCGTTGATTGCGCTGTCCGAGTGCTGCCCTTGGGGCGTTGCGGGGCACGTGGCTCTACAGAGGCGGAGTCCCGGCGGCCACCTTCTGAGAGGTGGGGAGGGACCCCTCCGCCCCGCCCTTTTCCGAAGGATGGGAGGGCAGGTTCTGATGCAGTTGGGGGGCTACAGACACGCCCTCTCCCGAGGCGAGAACTACTGCCCTTGCCTCTGGCTTACACCTGGGGAGACCCCAACCACTCCCCACCGCTCGCATTGTCCTCCAGCCGCGCCAACCCGGACTACGCTTCCCGAAGTGCTCCGGGGTCGTGGGGGTGGGGCCCCACTTAGGCTGCTGGGGGAGGGGCCGGCACGTGCCGCCGCTTCCAGCCAATGCAGAGCCCCGCGGGGAGGTCACGTGCCGCTGTTTGGCGCTTTTGTGCGCGCCCGGGTCTGTTGGTGCTGAGTGTGGCCAGGCGGCTCGGACCGAGCAGGTGGGTGCGGGGCTTCCAGGAGGAGGCGGCGGCGGCGGCTGGCTGCGGGCAGAGGGCTGGACGGGGCCGGCGCGAAGGGTCGGGTCGTGGCAGCGGCCCCCTGCTGGAGGGCGGCAGCAGCGGCCGCGGGCCCGAGAGGGGCTGCCGGGCGGGGGGCGCTCCGCCCGTGTGTGCTCGGGCGGAGCCTCGGCTTTGTCCTCGCTCCCTGGGGGCGCGGCTCTCGTGGGGAGGGGGCGCGGCCAGCCGGGCGAGCTCGGGGCGACAGCCCCGGGTTGCCGACGAGGAGACAATAGGGGGCGTGGGCCCTCGTGGCCTCCCTGCGCGTCCCTGAGGGCGCGGCCCCGCCGGGGTTCCCATTGTCTGAAGAGGCGGGGCGGCGCCCCCCGGGAGCGGCGGCCTGAGGGTCAGAGTGCCTGGGGCCAGGGCTGGCTCCCCTCCCGGTGGTCGCCCTCACTGCGAGACTGAGGAGCCGCGCCCGGGCCACTGACGCCCCTCGAGGGCTCTCTGGTGCTCGCGGCGGGGGGTGCCGACCGCTGGGGCGGCGGCAGTTTGGGGGAGGCAGGGGGTGGAGGTGGCAAGCCTGGACGGCGCGGCCTCCCGCGGCTTGTGCCCGCTGAGCTGCAGCGGGGGCCACGGCACCCTCGAGGTGTTTTTGGCG
>PVKH010048846.1:0-10159 GCA_004027955.1 Chaetophractus vellerosus | reverse complement strand
TTTTACTTATCCTAAACACACACACACACACAAACACAAACACAGGGAAAACATAGAATTTCAATCTTCTGCACATTCCAGTAAGGATTCCTTTAGCACAACCTTCCCTGAGGGAGAGAGAAGCTCAGTAGCCAGTAACCACCTCAGTGGAGCATGAGGGAATACCAAATCCAAGAAGGTTGTTGGGGACGCTTGCCGCGATAGCCATGCTGGCGATAGAGCATGGCCGGTGGTGCTGAAAGAACAGCAACCGCTATTCAGTGTGGCCGGTGGTGCTGAAACAACAGCGACCGTTCTAACCGCAAGCTGACCTCCTTCACGGAAGTCAGCGCAGCCCGCGAAAAAAGCCCGCGCGCGCCAAAAGGCTCTAGTTATCCCATTGGCCATCTCCTCTAGCGATCGCAGTAACCAATCCAAAACTGCCACCGGTCTTTGCTAACCACTCCCCCTCCTGTTAGGCTATATATTCTGCACCCTTTCAATAAACGTTTGCAGCTTGATCAGAATCCTGTCTTGCTGTCATCCTTTGTGTCTCTTGTCCCATACCATTCTTTCCTCACAGGAGCAGAGCCCCGGTTGATCGTCCCACGGGTCGGGACAGAAGGTAAGAGTCCAATGGATTTCCTAAAAATGCCAAGGCATATCAAAAGCCATACCTTATTTCAAAATGTTTATTTGTCATGACATTCATTTTGTTTCTGATTGGTGACTACTCTGTAGATATCTCAGGTTTGTGCTGACTAATTAGAAGTTGGTATTTGAAAGAAGAATGTGTTCCAATGCATAAAATGCTTGAATATAAAAAATAAAGTACAAAACTTTACTTATAAAGATTGTGCTGTTTGCTTGTAAATCATGAAGCATGTGCTTTCTCAATTATGTTCATAAAAGATGACATGGGCTTCTGGGTTGGGGATAGATGGGCAAAGTCAGAGGAGGGTAAAGGAAGACACAGGCTGCTGAAAACATGCAGGTGAGAAAGAGTGGTGCATCTATTCTGTCTGGGAAGAGGACTGGATTTCTTATTGGAATCAACAAATGGTGTGAGAGAAACAAAGAAATTAAGGAACATTTGAATATTTCGGTCTAAGCCACCAGGAAGGATGAAGATGCTTTCTAAATTTCTGTATGTTTGTTAGTGATAAGATATGGAACACTATAATAAAAGCAGGTTTGAGTTAGCGATTGTAGTTTAAGAATGTCAGCAGTTCAGATTAGAGCATATTAATTTGAAATGTTTATTTGATAATCAAGTAAAACTGAAATAGTTGTTTATATATGAGTCTGGAATTGAGGATAGAGGCCTGGACTGGAGGTAGTGTTTTCGGTATCCTCAGCAACTGAGTGATATTTAAAGCCATGGATCATAATTCAATCACTAAGAGAATGATTATGGACGAAGAATAAACTGTGAAACATTTCAAGTCAACTGGTTGAAGATATAATGAGGAACTTCTAAGTAAAGTAAGAAGTTTCTGGAAGTGGGATATGAAAGACAACTGAATGGTTTGCTGTCTCTGAAATAAAGTAAAGGAGGAGTTTCTAAGAGTGCATAATCACATGCTTCAGGGAGATCAAATAGGTTGCAAATTAAAATTTCACATGGGTTTTGCAAAATGGAAGTTATTTGTGACATTTTCAAACATGGTTCAGGTGAGAATATAAGGAAACAGAGCCTGGATAACCTTATCTGTAAAACAGAATAAAAATAGTAACTATCTCACAAGTTTGTTTAAGAATTGAAATCATCTCCTTAAACTGTTAAGCACAATACCAGGTATACAGTAAATACTTTTTTAGAAAGTACTTCAATTTTTTAATAAATTTTTTGTATTTTAAAAAATTTCTACAAATAAAAATAAAAGAAGAAACAAGAAAAGACTGCTTTTTTAATCCAGATATTTTACAAAATCTGGATAAAAAATATATCTAGAATATTTTTATTGTTGAAATTAACAGATAGTCTGATATGGAATTTTAATAAGCAAAATAGCTTGTGCCCAAGAGCAAGGGTTACCATCTATTTCTTGTTGCTTGTTTCATTATTTCACATAATTTATATAGCTATAGTTTTATTTTTGGAGGAGGACAGAACTGGTGAGAAAGGAATTGGGAAGTTTTTGTAATTTATGAGTAGGTAACGTAAACCTGTCTAGCTGAATCAGAGTTGCCTCTGAGAGTTGTCAAACTCACACACCTGGCACATGGGTATTTTAATTCCCATTCCTTGACATCCTGAAGGGCTAAAACAGAAAGCAGAGTGTGACAATGATCTTATTAATGTTTCTCCACTTCTCTGAATTTTTCACCTATAGCTCTATTGGGAAGTTATTCTTTCCTCTGTATCTAATTTGCATCTCAACAAACCCATGAATGAAATGAAAAAGATGACAAATACCTGAATTAATCTTTTGCCTTTTTTAGTATCTTAACTGAAAATGAAGAAGAGTTCTTGATACAAATCTCCTTAATTGACAGAAAGAGCTGCACCTTGGCAATGATATGACTTTTTGCATCCATGAGACAAACATATTTCTCAATTTGAACTCAATCATGAAATGTATGTAATTATAGAGTAATTGAAAATACATAGCTTCAAGGCCTCCTGCTGTTGGATGATAAATTTGAGATAGACAATTTGAACTAGACTCTGTGATTTCTGTCTATGACACTCATAAAAAGTAAGAACTTTTCTGAGGCAAAACCTGATAAGCACAAAGGACAGAGGCATACTGAGAATTTTCAATATGATTCTTTGCTAATAATCATAATGCAT
Organism: Chaetophractus vellerosus; assembly: GCA_004027955.1. Classification (NCBI taxonomy): domain Eukaryota; kingdom Metazoa; phylum Chordata; class Mammalia; order Cingulata; family Chlamyphoridae; genus Chaetophractus; species Chaetophractus vellerosus. Next base: position 7,383 of record PVKH010048846.1, on the reverse strand, counting down.
CCATTGCATTTTTATTAGATAGATCTCGTATCAGTGAATGTATTTGACAAATAATCATTGTCACTCAGCCTGCTAAGTGCTGAGGGCAGAGAGATAAAGAAGTCATGGTCCCTTCCCTGAAGGAGGTCACAGGAGGGGGATGTTTATGGAAAATTTACAATGGAATGTGCCTAGAGGCATGATACATTAATGAACAAACAGTCGCAGAAGAACAGGGAAGAATCTTTAAGTCTAATTAAAATAAAAAATTAAATACCCCCCGCCCCATACACACACACACAATGGAGACTTTTATAATCAAGATTTGCTTACTGGTTGATTATAAGCAGTGAGTCATGTAGAGAAACTCCTAAAAACCCCTAGCATTATTAATTGGACAGTTCATTGAATTAACAAAACAGGGTAAGCAGGGCTACTTTGGTGGTGTAAAAGTACTTATTTTTTTCCCAGAACTTCAAGTATTTAAAATTAAAATGGCTGAATTTCACCAGCAAATAAACTTTATCAGGCCGTGATTTTGGAAGATATTATTTTTCATGTATTTCCATCTCATGTAAAAACAAATATCATGGAAACAGTGAAGTGTTTTAGGCATTTATTTTGTCTCTAAATCCATAAATAGGAATATTAAACTATACTATTTATACCAGAAAATATGTGTTTTAATCCTGCTCATTGGTATAAACTGTTCCAAACATATTATCATTTAGTTTTTGAGTAGTTAAAACATTAAACAGATTCATAAATGAAAAAGAAAAGAATTATTGAAGTTTCAGTGAAAGCTTCTCATAGCTTTCCTCCATTCACTGTCTACTCATTCTCCAACAAATATTCATGTTTATTAGTTTCTTGTCCATTCTTCCAATGATTTTAACCATATAGAAGCAAATTCTTTTTTCATCTATATTGCACAACCAGTAGCATACTACAGTTTCCCTTCCACATCAGGACTTTTCCCATCACAGTTTCAACATATTGAGGGTTAGCATAAGAAATTAAATGGGAATTTTGGGGGGAGTTTTGTGGAAGCCACAGATCACATGTAAAGGCCGGCAGATGACACAGAAAATGTTTAGAAATTCAGAAATGCATAAAATATATGTATAGTGTTGTATAATATCAACATATTTTATCTTTCAATACCATAAATAGACACGATTTCTTTTTTAAAGTTAAAATAAGTAAAAAGTTAAAATTTGCCAAAATAATGCAAAACCCAGGAGACAACATACAAAGGCTAGAAATGTAGAGGTATCTTATAAAGTTTAGTAACTCATAAATGCATTAAATATATGTACTGTTATGTATGATATTACCTGTACAGTATGTATTTTACTGTTTAATAACATAAATGAATAGCTACACAGGTTTTTTTCTTAAATTAAATTTGTTGTAAAAGAACTGCAGTTCTGAACACTGGTTTGGGGATGCCAGACAAGTTTAATGGCAATCTCTCATATGACAGCTAATGGTGATCTCGTAATCATCTTTGCATCTTGAGTTTCTCATAGCTCGTGTAGCTTAAACACCATGAGCTACATGGTGCCAAGCACAGTGTTCTTAGTGGTTTGGAAAGTGCTCCCCAGAAACAGAAGAAAGTGATGAACTTGAAAAAATAGAATTGTCAGATATATTTCATTCAAGCAAACATCTGCTGCAGTTGGCTGTCATGAGGAGTTAGTCAGTGGTAAGGCATATCAAGAAAATGAGAAGGAAATCCAGGAAGCCTTTGCTGCAGCTACACCAACAAGTGCAAAGCATTTGCATAAACCACAAGATCTGCATCTCTCTCCCATAGAAAGTGTGACATTCTTTTGGTTCCAGGATTGTTATAAAAAAAGGCATTCCAGAAGACTCTGGCATCATAGGAGAAAAGACTAAGCCCTTATAAGATTCCCTAAAGGAAAATGAAAGTGAAGGGTCTACCCCTACAGATTCCCAGGCCACCAAAGGGTAGTTTGGAAATTTATGGAAAAATTTATGCATTGTAAAAGTAACAGGAGAGGCAGTGTCTGTTGATGAAGAGGCAGCTAGGGAGTTTCCTGAATCCCTGAAGATACTGATTGAAGGGAAAGGCTACAAACTGGAACAGATACAGTTTTCAATGCTGACAAAAATGCCCTATACTAGAAAGAAACGTCTAACAGTACACACACCAGCCAAGAAGATAAGCAAGCCACAGGTTTTAAAGTCACAAAGGATAAGGGAACCCTGCACTTCTACGTCAAAGTCGTAGGGTTCATAATAAAGACAGCCCTGATAAACAAAGCTCAAACTTTGAAAGGAAGGGACAAGTACCAGTTGCCTATCTCCTGGATGCTCAAGATAGGAGAATGAACAATGGACTAAAATAAACTTACTATTATTCTACCATAGACTTACTGGTATTCTAGCAATGGGAGAACTTTTATCATTGATAAAAAGGCATTGGACACCAGAGTTTCTGATGGGAGGGAGAAAGAAGAATAGGTATAACATGGGGACATTTTGGGATCACTGGAATTGTCCTGCCTGGCATTGTGATGATGGATACAGGTCATTATATGTTTTGTCATAACCTATAAAATTGTGTGGAAGAGAGTGTAAACTATAATGTAAACCATAATCCATGGTTAATAGCAATGCTTCAATATGAGTTCATCAATTTTAACAAATGTACCACACTAACGAAGGCTGTTGTTAATGTGGGAAAGTGTGGGAGGCAGAGGGGTTGGGAAATATGGGAATCCCCTATATTTTTTATGTGACACATGTAATCTAAAGCTTCTTTAAAGATAAAAATAAATAAGAATGTTAAAAAAAGAGTTTAGTTAAGAAAAAAAAAAGTAAAAGCAATAGAAAGATGACCAAAGCACTTTTCCTTGTCTGGTTCTGTGTTTTGAGACGGAGGTTAGAAAATACCATGCCAGCAAGGGATTACCCTTTAGGGTGTCATTGCTTCTGGACAGTGACCCTGGCCGCCCGGACCCCATGAAGGCATTGAAGTTGTCTACAAACCACCTAAAACAACGTCTCTCATTCAGCTTCTTGATGGGAGTAATTGGGACAGTTAAAATTTAAGGCATCAATTTTAACAATTTTACACAGCTCAATGGAGAGGGTCATAGAAACTATGGAAGAAAACCGTGATGAAGACAACATAATGAAACTGTAGGAAGCCAATATTGCCAATACCATTAATGTCATTGAGAGAGCTACAAAAGCTAAAAAAAAAAAAAAGATAAAGAAAAAATTCAGACTTCTCTTGTATGAGGAGAGGGCCAAAAAGTTTACGCAGATTTTCAAGAATGGGGGGAGTGACCCCTAACCCTGGCAATGTGGAAAGAATAAGTGTATATGCGTATCTCCATTTCCTTCATTTTAAATCTATCTTGTTGAGCCTTCCATACAAAAAAAAGTGCTCACTTTTAAAGCTGAAAAATATTTCATTGTACAGCTGTGCCATACAAAGTTTATTTAGGAAGACCTGAACTGATGGACATTTAAACGGTTTACAGTATTTTCTATTAACAGTACTGCACTTACACATAATAACCTTCAACTTATTTCTCCCCTCATGTCAAATATACCTAAAATACAAGAAATGCAACTGCTGTATCCAAGGATTTTTACATTATAATTTTGTTTGCTAATATTAAATTGTTCTGTATTTTAAGGTTAAAAATTACATTCTCCCTTGTAGGAGTTCTTGATTCCCCAAGAAACTGTGTTATGAAAATTTTGCATCTTTGCCAATCTAGAGGTAAAATATTTTACTTTTCAGTTTAAATTTGTTGTGCTTCTGTTTTGAGTGAGGCTGAGCATCTTGCATAGATTTAAAATCCATTGATATTCTACTTCCTGTGAATTTTCTGCTTAAATATTACATATTGATCTAATACTCATTTTTGTAAGTATTTGCATGAGTATTTTAAAAATGAAGTTAGCACCTTTACTGTTATATTTTGCAAATGATTTCCTGCTTGCTATTTTTTGTTTGTCTTTTGACAGGAAGTGTTCTGTTAGTTTGTTAGTATTGGCTTTTTTTTGGGGGGGGGGTAATATAGATCTCTTTCTAAATGTTTCTTTTTAAGCTTCTGGATTTTGTGAAATGGTTATACAATCCTGGCACATTTGACTTTATGAATGAAAATGTGCATGTTTTTTTCAAGTACTTTTATAGCTTTGTTAAAAATTTTTTGACTCATATGGAATCTATGCTTGTGTAGGAATTAACATTTTTCCTCTAGATATAAACCAGTTATTTCAATGCCATTTACTGAGCAGTTCAACTTTTCCTCAATGGTTTGAAATCTTACTGATTCATATACTTTCACATATTTATTTTTGTATATTTGTGAACTTTCTATATCTATCAACATGGTTATTTGATTTTATAATTAATTTAATTAAAATAATTATGCTATCAGTTTAAATAAAATTGAACCTTTTTTAATTCTTAGAAGTAATGTTTCTGGATCATGGGAATCATTCTGTTCTCTGTAATACATACAGCAATTTTATTTTTTAATAGTTCATTTAGGACTTTTGTGTTAATATCCATAAATATGATTCCTCTTTGTTTCAATGCTTGTTGAATTGAGGTATCAATTTTAGACTCACTTCATAAACAATAATATTGATGTTTTCCATCTTTATCATCAAAATTATTTAAATTCATTGGATTTTTTTGAGTTTGTTAGAAATCTGTGAAATCGTGTGTTAGGTATTTAAAATTCTCTCTTTGTCTCATTGGAAATTGATCTATTAGGATATATTTTTTCTCTTCTTGGATCTTTTTCTTATGGCATTTGGTGAGCCTTTTCAAAGTTGGCATGCTTTTCTTTTTCTTTTCTTCTGGTAAATTTCCTTGAACATACATTTTAAAAAGTACTTGATTTGTTCTCCTTTCTCTTTTTTTCCACTTCAGTCAAAAAAGCTATGTTTTGTCTTCTGTAAACACCAATTTTTTTCCAATCTAATTACAGATTATTTTTAAATGTATGAGAACAGGAAGTTGGCAGAATTGTTTCCTTACTGTGTGGCAACATTTTTACTAGAGCATGAGCTTCAATCTGAATAAGTATTGTGCTGTTTTTTCCCAACATTTTTCTTGAAGTATTTGTGTATAGATGATAAGAATGTTCACTTTCTATCACCCTTTGTTGTCAATAGAAGTTTATCTTGAAACAGCTATTTGTAGCATGTTCCCTTTGGTAATGTTAGCAGAGAAGGTTGTGTTCCTCTCTAGTTTGTTGTCACTGCAAAAAACCTTCTTCTTTTCTATTGCAAAGAAGACATATTGATTCCTCTTCATTTTTCTTCCCAGTTGCCAATTTCCAATATCAGAGTGTGCTCTCTGAGTGTGAAAGTTGTCGTTTGTCTGTTTGTTTGTCTTTAACAAATCCTAAGCTCTATGTCTTAGTGTTCTTCTCCTAAAGATATGACATATCTTTGGCGTGGTCCCTCAACTCCCACATGGCTTCTGTGTAAGTTCTCCTGCTACTTTTGGTTGTGCTTAGATGTGTTTTGAAGCTTGAATATGTTATTAATCTTCAACTTTTATTTAAAAAATAAAGTTTGTTTTCTAATTCCTATTCCTAAGTTCCTTTTGGATGATCTGCAATATGTAAATCTGCAACATTTGAATTTTTACTCAATGTCCCTTCCAGAAGTCTTAATGATGAGCTTTAAATAAATCAAATTGTGAAGTACTGTGATTTTATACACATTTAGAGAAGGAGATAGCTTTGCATTCTGTTTAGGTTTAAAATTTAATGGAAGCAATATATTTCACTGACAGTTTACAAATCTGAAAGGAGTAATTGGATGAAAAGTTTACCTATAGTCCTGGATTAAATAACCTAAAACCAGTGAGATCTTTTTGCAGATTGCTTCAACACCTTTTAAAAATGTGTTTATAAATTAGTGAATTAGTTCACTTTCTAGAAATAACAGATTACACATTTTAGAGGTTAGACTATTAGATTCATAAATAGTGGATTTATAAATATTACTCTTTCAAATGTTTATCATTAAATACAGAGAGATGATCTTGAAAATGAGATCAAATTGTGCAATGATCATGATCACTAGAAAGAAAATGTTGCACATTATTTGCTTCATTTTCTTACTGGTTGACCTAGAAAAAAATATAAAAGGCTATATGGCCTATATTCTTATTTATATAGAGGTGTGAAACTCATATATGCGTATATAGCAGAATTAATAAGCATTTGACAGAGTAAACTTGTGTTTGGCATTATTTGATATAATCAAGTCTAATTTTACGAATAAGCTTTGTTCTCAGATCTAACAATAATAATTAAAAGATGATGTCATCTCTGACAAATGTAATAATCTGCCACATTATATGTTTTAATGCTTAAAAACCAATTGACGAAATTAAAATATGACCATTTATTTGGTAATATGTGAAATCCATTAACAAATTAAGAAAAGTTATATTCTTAACATATCTATAGTGAGAAATCTCAAAATTAACAACCAGGTCTATTTGATAGGTAAATGAATATAAATACTTAAATAAATGTAGCACTAAACAATGGAGCGGTTTTTTAAAAAGCCGTGCCTCAATGTTTATTATAATCTTGAACCTCAATTCTACTTAGCACTAGAAATATTTTTATTACATAGCTACTCTTAATAGTAATATTGAGTGTTTTAAAATTAGCATATATAACACAAACATGGGTTTAGTTTTTGGATGCTCTGTCATTAGGAACTGCTCTGGGGGCCAGCTGTAGCCCAGTGGATAGGGCGCCGGTTCACCACACGGGAGGTCCCGGGTTCGGTTCCCGGGGACCTCTCCGAGCAGGCAGAGCTGCCCACGAGCAGGGCAAGCTGCCTGAGCAGTGACCTGACTTGACGCGTCACCGCAACGGGGGGACACAAAAAAAGCAGACATAGAAGAACACAGAAATGAACACACAGCAAGAGCAAGCAGAAAGGTGGGGATATGTAACAACAACAAAAAAAAACTGCTCTGGTCTCCCTTGTGCCCCTGTCATATGCTAATTACTTACCTGGAGCTTCAGCAGGGTTCTCCAGAGAAACATAATTAACAGGATATATGTATAAGTATATGTATATGTATATGTATATGTATAAATTAAGAGATTTACTTTAAGAAATTGGCTCACATGATTATGGGGGTTACGAATGTGATATTTGTAGAGCAGGTTAGCAAGCTAGAAAATCAGTCAGGATTTTAGGTTTCAGTCTTGAGATGGAATTTCTTCCTTTTTTGGGAAGCTTCATTTTTTTACTCTTATAGCCTTCAACTGATTGGCTGAGGCCCATCCACACAATAGATAGTTATTTCCCTCACTTAAAATTAACCAGTCATAGATATTAATCCCATCTACAAAATACCTTCACAGA
>PVKH010048845.1:0-10163 GCA_004027955.1 Chaetophractus vellerosus | reverse complement strand
CTCCTCCTTCATCTTTCCCCCTCTTCCTTCTCCTCCTTCTGCATTCTCTTCCTTTCTCCCCCTTTCCCTCTTCCTTCTTCTCCTTCCTCTCCTTTTGCTTCTTCCTACATGTTAAAAAATTTAGCTCTTAGTTGATATAAAAACAGGCCAAGGATCAGTTTTAGCCTGTAGGCTATAGTTTAGTTCATCTTTAATTTCTCTCATTAGTATTTGGTAATTTTCAGTGTACAGGTCTTCAACATCATTCATCAAATTTATTCCAAGTTAATTCACATGTTCATTGCAATTGTAAATTGTATTTTTATTTTAAATTCAAAGTGTTTATTCCTAATATATGGAAAATACAATCGATTTTTTTGTATTTACTTTGTATTCTGCAACCTTGTTAAATTCACTTACTATTTTTAATAGCTTTTTATAGACTTAGAATTGCTATATAGTCCTATTGTATGTGATGTAATGCTGCTTTCTTTCTTCCTTCCTAATCTCTGTGGATTTTATTTCTTTATATTGTTTTATTGGACTGGGTAAAATCTACAGTCCAATTTTGAATAGTGGTAAGACTAGAAATCCTTGAGCTGTCCTTGTCCAGAGGGAAACCACATTCACTCTCTACCATCAAGTAAAATATTAGCTATAGACTTCTCCATAGTTAAACCAATCTTGCCTTCCTAGCAAAAGGCCTCTGATCTATTTTTAAAGTCTTGGGTTCAATTAGCTAAAATTTTGTTGAGGAATTTTGCATCTTTTGATTTCCCTTTTGATTTCTTCTTTGACTTATGAGTTTTTGAAACATGAGATATTTAGTTTTCAAATGTTGATTTTTCAAGTATCTTTCTGTTATTGATCTCTAATTTAATTCTATTTTGAAAAGAATGTATTTCCTGCTGTTGCTAGATGTAGAGTATTATAAATAGCAAGAAAGGAAACTAATTCTGCTCACTGTAAGAGAGAAAAAAGATGTGGATATAGTTAAAGGCAATAAACACATACACAAAATATCTGCTGTTATGTTTCTGACTGGGGAAGAGAAAGGAATCCTACCCAATATTTTTTAAAAAGCAGTTATAACACATGTAGAAAATAATAAGGACACAGATGGTTTACATGAGGTTGTATCTTGAATGCCATTTCAGTCCTTGGAGTAAACAAACATTGTAAATCTTGAAAACTGAAAGAAGTCAGGTTATGGCTCAAACATATTTTTGTGCCAAGACAAGGACAGAAGGTTTTAGAAGAGAGAGAACAAATGTAGAACTTAAGAGGTTTTTAGATCTGTTACAATAAGAACATCTGTCTGTTTCATTTCAAAATTATCAAACAGACTCAAAAGGACTGTTTGACTCTTACAATCACAGAGTAGTGCCTTACTAATACATTCAGAATTCTGGTAAGAAAACATATTAAACCTGAATTGCTCAGCAAATAAATGCACTACAGTCCCCTTGGCATGGGATGTGACTCCCAGGGATGAGATTTCCTGGCACCAAGGGATTATTACCAAGCACCAACTAGTGATGCATTTGGAAAAAAAGACCTTGGTCAAAAGGGGGAAGTATTATGTACAAATGAGTTTTTATGGCTAAGAGATTTCAAAGTGAGTGCACTTCTCAGGAGGATCTCATTGACTGCCACAGGAAACAATGCCTCAAACAAGGGAGCTCCTAAGGACTTTAGAGACATCTATTTACTGTAGGCAGGGCAAACATCTCAGGAATTCGGCACCCTATCAGTGGGCCTTACCTTAGAATATATGTTCCCCAATGTAACAGAGTTTAGACTCATTTATAATTTCCCTACACATGGCTCTTCTGCCTCTTTTATTTGAACTTGTCTTTAGCACTATACTCATTACATATATGTCCCAGAGACTTAAATCTTCAGTCTGTTCACATGCCGTTTGAGCCCTGAATCTCAGCAGAGTTGCAACACCAACTTTCCAGTTCATTGAAATAGCCTAGGAGAGCTAACAAAAGGATGTGTTGGACAACGCCGACCCCCCTCCCCAAAATCCAGAGAGTATCTACAACAGCAAGCAGATAGTTCCATCTATCTGCCCCATGGGATCTTAGCCCCTCTGAATCAGAAACAGAGTGGGCATCACCATCCCCAAATCCTCAAGATTGAGGAATGAACAAAAATAAGAGGGGAATGCAACTGTGGACTTAAGTAGACTTATAGTTTTTCTAGCAATTGAAGAACCTATAACATTGATATAAAGTCTGTGGCCACCAGACATTCTGAGGGGATGGAGAGGGAAGAATTAGTGCAATATGGGGCATTTTTGGGATATTGGAATTGTTCTGCATGACATTGCAATGATGGATACAGGTCATTATACATTCTGTCAATACCTATAAAATTATGAGGTACAAAGTGTAAACTATAATGTAAACTATTGACGATGGTTAGTAGCAATGCTTCAATGTGTATTCATCAATTGTAACAAATGTACCACACTAATGAAAGATGTTAATGGGGAAAAGTGGGGAGGGAAGTGGGTGTGGTATATGGGAATTCCCCTACATTTTTAATCTAGTATTTATGTAATCTAAAGCTTCTTTTAAAATATAAAATAAAAAAAAATAATAAAATAAAATAAAATAGAATAAAATTGAATAAAATTGAATAAAATAGAATAAAATACCTGAATTGCTCTTTGGGGGATGATATCTGTATTCTAAAGAACACTGATGTAACTTTTTTTTTTAATAAAAAAGTAAATTTTGACTGGATAGTTTTTTTTCTTAGTAGTTTACTACAAAATCATTTTCTTGAGAATATTCAGATCTATAATTTTTTAAAAATATGTAGCATACGGTAGGTAGCTCTTAAGAGCAGAGGCTGGAGCCAAATAACCACAGTGGGTATCCAGATTCCACCCATCTCTCATCTAAGCTTTTGCAAGTTATTTTCCACATTTTCAAGACCCTGAACATTGGAAATACGTATTTGTCCCATCCTTTTTTAAAATCACATTTTTTATTAGAGAAGTTGTAGGTTTATAGAAAAATCATGACTAAAATACAGAATTCCCATATACCAGCCTATTATTAAAATTTTGTATTAGTGTGGTACATTTGTTACAGTTCATGAAAGGATATTTTTATAATAATTATACTGTTAACTAAAGTCCATTGTTTACAATAGTGTTCACTGTTTTTGTTATAGTCTTATGTGTTTTTTTAAAATTTTTATTCTAGTAATATATAAATAACCTAAAATTTTCCCTTTTAACCACATCCAAATATATAATTCAGTGGTGTTAATTACATTCACAATGTTGTGCTATCATCACCACCGTCCATTACTAAAACTTTACCATCAACCCAAATAGAAACTCTGAACAATTTAAGTGTTAACTCCCCATCCCTTACTCCCACACTGCCCCTAGTAACCTTTATTCTAGATTCTGACTCTCTAAGTTTGCTTATTCCAATTATTTCATATCAGTGAGGTCATACAGTATTTGTCCTTCTGTGTCTGCCTTATTTCACTCAACATGACGTCTTCAAAATTCATCCATATTGTTGCATGTATCAGAACTTCATGCCTTTTTATGGCTGAATAATATGCCATTGCATGCATATATCATATTTTGTTTATCCACTTATCAGATGAACACTTGGGTTGCTTCCTTATTTTGGCAATTTTGAATAATGTCATGATGAACATTAGTTTGCAAATATTTGGTCGACTCCTTGCTTTCAATTGTTTGGGGTAGATACCTACAAGTGAAATTGCTGGTTCGATGATAATTCTATACTTAACTTTCTGAGGAACTGCCAAACTGTCTTCCACAGTGACTGCACCATTTTACATTTCCACCAACATTGAGTTAGTGTTCTTATTTCTCGGCTTCCTATCCAACACTTGAAAGTTTCTGTTTTTTAAGTAATAGCCATTCTAGTGCATGGGAAATGGTATCTCACTATAATTTTGATTTGCATTTCCATAATAGCTAATGATATTGTTTTAGTTATTTTAGCTGTTCAAGCAAATACTATGAAATGGTTCCGCTTAAACAATGGGAATTTATTCACTCACGGTTTTGAGGCCAGGAGAATGTCCAAATCAAGGCATCAATAAGGTGATGGCTTCTTCCCAAAGACCAACTGCTGGTAATCTTTGGCTCCTCTGTTACATGGCAAGGCATATGGCAGTGCCTTCTATTCTTTCCCTTCTCTCCTGGTTTCATTGATTTCAGCTTCTTGCTTTCATGACTTTTTCTCTGTCTGAATTTCATTCTCTTATAAAGGACACCAGTGAAGTAACTGAAGTAACCTCATCAAAAGGTCCTACTTACAATGGGTTCACATGCACAGGAATGGATTAAATTTAAGAATATGTTTTTCTGGGGTACATACAAATTCAAATCACCACACTCATTTTTCTATAAACAACATTACTGAAACTAAATAGCAATACTTGAATGTGGCCTATGGATTAGAAGCAGTAGTATATCACAATTTCCTGAATTATATTGGCGTATTGTGGTTTTCTAGGATAATATCCTTGTTTGTGCAATTTTATACTAAAGTTTTCAGTGATAATGGGCCATAATATCAGCAAGTTATTCTCAAATATCTCAGGAAAAAAAACTATTTGTATTACTTTTAGAATATCTTTTGTAGTTTGAAATTATTTCAGAATAAAAATTATCTTTAGAATTAAAATATATATAAATATTTTTATGTGTATGTTCTCTGGAAATTCAAATTAATAGCATTTTTTTTCTCACAGGGATTCTTTGGAGACTTGAGTCAGTTCTATTTGTCACTATATATATGTAAGATATGGAATATTTTTTAAACTTGATAGACCTCACATTAAAGGGGTCCTAAAACTTACATTAACTCTTTTCTAAAGCTATAACTATTTTACTCCCATTTCAGACTCTTCCTAATCAACTTAGTTTGAATTATTCATAAGGACTGAAGAAAACTTTGGAATCAGGATAATCACTCTTGTTAAAAATAATTGACTTGTGTTTCTGTCTTGACAACTGAATTTTATTTTATTTTCCTGAATCCATTCCCTTTCTTAGAGAACTGTCTAAAATTCTTGTACCTCTACAACTGGGATCTTATCACTCTCTTTCTAATTTATGTCTCTAACATAATACAACTTCTCAACCCCATACTCCATCCAAATTAGCTTTCCACTGAGCAACATTATAGCGTCTAACAGTTGTTAGGCATCACTGATACCAATTCCCCAATACTTAGAACCTCTGAGAGCTCCTTAGCTTGGACTTATCTTAATGATTTACTTATTATCCTAATAGTTCTTTTATTTTTTAATATGCAAGACAATCTAGGCTACTAGCTTTGTTGCCATTCTCTTCAGAGATGATTTCTTCTGTTTTTAATTTGTTTCAGCTACTGCAGTGAGAAATGTGAAAGTCCCCTAGTGTATGTATTATCCAAAAAGAAAAATCTACTTAAAACCATGGCCCTTCACTTTTCCCTCTGTCATCATTAAAATTTATTATGAGTGTGTCGATTGTAGATATTCATAAAAAAATGTTTATTCCCTGTATTTTGATTTCTAGCAGATTGATTTCAAAGGCATAAAGAGTAGGTTCCTAGATCAAAATATATATCTCGATTGCTTTTCTTCCAAGATAAGCAAGCACCTACTACATACAAGGGACTGTGATAACTTTTAATGGAATCAACACAAATGAAAAAAATTACATTACCATTTTGGGAAAAATAGGTTAAATGAAAAAGGTTAAAATGACTTAGAAATATGGTGTTTTGGTTTAGGAAATGTAACTACTTCTGAACTCAGTACCAAGCTAAAGGAAGATGAAGGTAATTTTGTCAAGAAACAGAAAAATCATACTTTTCTTTATTATGATACTTTATGAGATATATTTAAGATTTTTTTACTCTTTCAATTATTTATCAATCATATGCCTAATACAATATTATTCATCCTTTATTTCATTAAATAATTGTTGGATACTGTGCCAAGCCCTCTGGCTATGAGTGTGTAGAGATATGTAAAATAAGTACCTGCATCTTCAGAACTCACAATCTGACAAAGAGGCAGAACCATATATACTTTTACAAAGAGAAGCCCTATTAGCAATATGAAAGAGGGGACTAGTATTTATTAGGTGCTATGTAGTTGATCCTTTACAAAAGTCATTTCATTTTATTCTCACAGGAACCTGTGAGGGAGAAATTCATTCAATTATTTAACAAATCAAAAATATGACCCTGACTACATGTAAAGACATAGCTGTTGGCAAAACAGAAATACCTTTCCTCGTGGAGATTTCATCTCTTTGGAGAAGGGTGATAATTTAACATTCAACATTCAACATCACATAAAATATATGAATAAGCAAATAATATATTTTATGTGATGTTGATAAGAGCTATGAAGGGAAAAGGGGTATGGGGTGTTTATGTATTTCAGTTTTAACGGGCTGATCAAAAATATTATTTGTTATAAAATACTTAATTATATTATAAAATTATTTTTCTTAAATATAGAAGCAGAGGTTCAGAAATGGCAAATTAATTTTCCCAATGTCACACAGGAAGTGAAAGAGCCCAGATTTAAAATCAGATTTTTTGTGATTTCCTCTTCTAAACCATATATTCCATAACCCCCCAAGTGCCTAATCTTGGTACTATATCAATTTTACATAGATTCTTTTTAAATACATCGTTTTCATTTCCTCTCACATATTCTTTAATAAGTTAAGTTCATGGGCTGGCTGTATAGCCCAGTGGATAGGGCGCCGGTTTACCACATGGGAGGTCCTGGGTTTGGTCCCCAGGGCCTCTCCGGGCGGGCGGATCGCTTGAGAAGGCAAAGCCGCCATGGGCGGGGCAGAGCCGCCATGGGCATGGCAAAAGCCACCAAGGGCAGGGCAAAGCCACCAGGGGCAGAGCAGAGCCGCCCGCGAGCAGAGCAGAGCCGCCCGTAAGCGGGGCAAGCTGCCGGTGAGTGGGCAAGGCTGCCGCTCACTGGTGAAGCTGACTCGGTGCGTCCTTGCAGTGGGGGGGGGGGGGGGGGGGGGGAGAGGGAAGAGAGACAAAAAGCAGAAATAAAAAAATAAATCTTTAAATAAGTTAAGTTCGTAAGAGGAATAACTCACTAAATTTGCTGTCTTTTGAGCAATGAAAAACCTAAGATCTTAGACAGCACTGAGGTGAAAGCTTCTGTACTTCTGAATTGTGTCACCCAGTTAGATGACTGAAGTTTGGGTGACACTTGGAAGTCTAAGTATAGCACTGTGTTTCTGACAGCTTGTGACTGTCTGCCTTTTCTATGTACAGCAGAGCATCTTGCTAGGCATTTTGAGCTACGTACGTTCCCTTGAGCCAAACACTGTCTGGTAGCAAGACCAATACATTTGGCAGTCAGCCAGCAAGTCAGAAACAGCAAATCCCTTTGGAAATTAGCCTAGTGGAGCATGAATAAAAGAAGTTCACCATTATGCCTATTTACCTGGCAAACTGCATCATCTCTATGTCTACTTCTTCAACCCTCCTTATCTTTTTTTTAGTAAATAGGACAATGATTTCAAGTTGCTCAGGATCTTTCTAGCAACTCTTACTCAACCCTGGAGGATTAGCTTTTTACTCTGACAAAAGCCAGCTGCCAGGTCACCACTTAAACCCCTCAATGATCTTCCAGCTGATCATTACCACACTTTTCTTTATGAAGGATTTGTACTTTCTTTTTTACCATAAATCTATCCAGGCTGAATAAGATCTTTTGGCCCAGGATCACTTCTGTGAATACTTCAAATATCACACAGTGCCACCTTGTCTTGAATTAGTTAATCCTATAAAGGATTTTGAGAAACCATTTGAAAAACAGTTATGTGAAACATCATGTTAAAGGAAAGTGCAATTTGTCACGTTTTCAGAGACATTGATTAAGGCCACCTCTGGTATTTCAAATCAAGTTGTAAGCACTCTAAATGGGGATATAATAGAAGAGAAAACTCTACTGCCTGGTATCCCATTGCATCTTAGTCCTTTCCCTGAGAGAGATTAAGCTTTTTGGAATTGACTAAAGAACTGTTTTCTGGCACAACTGTTAAACTTTCTCTGTAGTAGTTTGTTGCCTCAGTGTTTTATGTATTCTAGCGTCTTTCTAATATTAGTATACTACTACTAATATATTTCAAGTCAAGTTTTATAAACCATTTTATTAGCTTAGAAATACAATTTTATAATATGACAGATTACATAGCAATATAAGCACATCATTTTAGATGAGAGGCCATTAAAAATACCTCAACTTTAAGAGTTTCAGGCAGTTTTACTACCTGCTATGTCAGACCTCTCAAATTTCTAAATTTCCATAGCAATTATGTTTCAATGAATACTTTAATGTCCCATGTTATACTTTGAATCCCATACTGGTTGAATGAGGAAGTGATAGGCAATAAACGTCTGCCCTGAATTCATTTAAATACTTGTTCTTGATGTCTTTATTTACTTCCTGAACTTCCCTCAACTTCCTGAATCTAATGCAAGGTTCTGATACTGTTGCCAGACATCCAGAAGGCATTGTAAGATACTGGACCTATGTGTATAACCTTTATAACTGTAAGTAATTTTAGGTTCTCTTTCTTTCATAGAATTTTAGAATGTCAAAGCTATAAGTCTCTGAGATGGATTATTTATTACAATTTAGTACCTCACTTTAAAGATGGGAAGACTGAGGGTAAGAGAGGTACACTGATCAATGTCACATAAATCAAACATAATTGATATTGAGCTATGTGATTGGCAGATTTCTAAGTCCATCTCCTAGATTCCTGTCTCCTGATGTACATCTTCCCTGGAGTGGGTGGGGCCTATCAATAGGGGATGTCACTCCCATGATTAGGTTACCTTATGTGGCAAAGGTGAAGGGATTTCTGCACAACTTATTAAGGTCCCAACAGAATTTAATAATGAAATGGAGACTTTCCTTGGTGGGCCTGATCACATAAGTGATCCCTTTACAAGAAGGTCTAAATTCTAGAGATAGAAGATGTCAGAGAGAGGAGAAATAACCAAGATTTTCCTGCAGGAATTGAAGAAGAAATCAACCATACTTTTAACTGCCTAACAAACAGGACTCTAAGAGCTGATAAAACAATACCAGCAATAGCAAAATCAAACCAGCAATAAAATAAGGAGTTCAGTCCTACCACCAGAAGGAGCTGAATTCTGCCAACAACCAGTGAGTACGGAAGAAGACCCCAAATCTTGGTGAGAATGTAGCTATGACTGACACTTTGATTTCAGCCTGGTACGACCTTGAGCAGAGGACCCAGCTAACCAGTGCCTAGACTCTTGCCCCAAGCAATCAGTGAGATAATAAATTTGTATCATTTTAGACTACTAAATACATATTATTTATTATGCATCAATAGAAAGTTTATACAAACTATAACTCAGATATTCTTATTTCTATCAGTAACTTTGTCTACATCTTACCCAACCTGTTAATATCATATGCAGTAAGAAAATCAGGGAGCACATGAAACATTGTTACCTTTGCTACTTTAAGGATTGTCTTCATATAAGCGGACATTTAATTCATATGTCCCGATTTGACAGAACATACAATGATTCTGAGCATCCATATACATTATTATTCATTCATTAGTAAAAACAAAGCTAATAATATCTATATTTTCTTTGTTATATGTTTACCAGTTGACATAAATACTAAATACAATAAAGACAAAATAATGTTTCGTTTTTATTGAAGAAATTGATTTGATTTCCTAAGGAAAAACAGATAAATAAAGGAAGGTATATCAGAGCTAATAAATTGATACCAAACAGGAAATCCTCCCTATTACTCTCAATTTGAAAGCCTACTTTTTATTTTAATCTACAAGATCTGTGGTGTTTTTCCACCTATGTCAAATATACCTTTAAGGAAGTCACTTACATTCTCTTGGCCTCTGCTGGCTTCACTCTATATACATATGGGAGAAAATACTCCTTACTATTTTTCTACCATACAGATAAGCATAAATATAGATATAAAATTGAAACAACTTTTGACTGCGAATAGACTGTGTGTCTTTGAAAACATAATTAAGCCTAAACCCTATTAAATCTGAGGAAGAAGCTATTTTACAAAATGCCTATAACAATATAAAATTCAACAAGTAGTTAAATTGT
>PVKH010048844.1:0-10159 GCA_004027955.1 Chaetophractus vellerosus | reverse complement strand
CCCCTTCCCCCCCGTTGCGGCGACGCGCCGAGACTTGGTCACTGCGCAGGCGCGGCTTTCCCCGCTTGTGGGCGGCTTCTGCTTCCATCACGGCCGGCTTTTCAGTTCGCGGGTGGCTGGCTGTGCTCGATTTGCAGGCGACCTGCCCTGCCCGTGGCGGCTTTTGCCTGTCCGTGGCAGCTTTTTGCCCTGCCCATGGGGGCTCCGGCCCGCCCATGGCGGCTTGCCATTCTCAAGGCAGTCTGCCCGCTAGGAGAGGTCCCCGGGAACCGAACCCAGGGCCTCCCATGTGGTTTCCCAGCGAGCTCTTTATCCACTGAGCTATCTAGCTGGGCCCTGGGTCTTTCTTAAGAGGTAAGAAAAAACATTTATGAGCATTATGTGCCATATTACCATGCTAGGTGTTTCACATACCCTTTTCTCATTTAATATTCATGACTTGGAGCTATGAATTATTCTCCCCATTTTACAGATGATAAAAAAGGCCCAGAGAGATTCTGTACCTTACCCAAGTTCTCAGAGCCTGATTGATCTAACTTCCAAGGCTGGCTTTCTTTGCACTGCCCCAAATCTTTCTTTCTAGTTTATTAGCACTCAAGTTTCCAGGGCACTGCTTAGCAAACTGAGCTGTGGAAATAAGCAGAGAGCCCATTTTGAACAAAGCTATAAAATGAAATGCCAATGTTTCTTTGCTTTACACAGAACAGATGATTTCTGGCAAAAACTGACTTCAAAGTAATTTCTATAAAACAAATCTTACTTGTCTATCACTGTGGAATCTAAGAGGCATTCCTGCTTCATCATAAATATTTGGTAAAGGGAGATGAGGAGAAGCCTTGGCAGCTGCTGAGCACAACTGCAAATCAGCAGCAGTGTGTCCTTGCAGGTAACAGTATTCTATATCTCTCCTCTCAGCCTGACCCTGTGATCTTCCTTCTTTAGTGAGACATCCCCACCAGAATTGTGAGTTTTCCTGTTCCTGAGAAGCTTCTGACATTACCCTGGTAGCTCCTAAAACTATCTAGAACTACATTTGGTAGACAGCGATGCATACTGGCACAGGGATACATGCATTTTACTCTCCAGCATGAAACTAGGGGTAGGCAGTGGAGAAACACCCCCTCACAAACACACACACATTTGGTGATGTCTGGAGACATTTTTGTTTGTTGCAACTGAGGGGTGCAACTGGCATCTAGAGGGTAGAGGCTAAGGATGCTGTTAAAAACCCTCCTATACACAAAACAGCCTTCCACAACAAATAATTACCTGGTCCAAAGTTTTAGCTATACTGAGGTTGAGAAAGCTTGATTTAAGCTATTTCTGACGTTGAATGATATGAGGCTGAAATAGCAATACATTTCTACATTAACATGTATTCTGGCTAGAAAAATGCCTAAAATCCAAGGCTCTTGTTCATGAGTTATTAATTTTGTAAACTAAAGATTCCATATATGAGATGAAATCACATGATGTCTGGAGTTGTCTTAAAATATTCCAGGAAAAAAAAGGGGATGTGAGATGAAACAAGACTGGCAAAATGTTAACCAATGAAGTTGGGTGATGGGCACATAAGTGTTCAATATATAATTCTCTCTACCTTTGTATATTTTTAAAAATTTCCAAAATATTTGTTTTTTTCTTCTGACTGGATCTATTTAAAGGGATATAAGAAGTATCTTTCCTGTTATCTCCTAGCATAAGACATGTTCTTTACCCTGGTACAGGCCATAGTTAAGTGAAAACAAGCAAGCCAAGCAACCTACTGCAAGTAAGGGATGCTGATGGAAGTACAAGAAAGAGATACCCGAACAGTTTAAGAACAGAAGTGGGAAATCAGGGAAGGCTGTAAGGAGGAAGTAGGATTGGGGGAAATATCAAAAAATAAGTAGTCAGTCTCTCTGAAAAGGGATAGATGAATGTCTCAGTCAAGGAAAGTATCATGTGTCAAAATAGAGAGATAAAATAAAATGGAGGAAGTGCAATAGTTCAGTATGGCTGGACACAGGGTGAGAGGATAAGCAAAGGGATAAAAGCAAGGAAAGGAACTGGTCAGATGTGCAAGACTAAAGAGTCTAGATGTTATCCTAAACCTGTGTTAAGAAGCCTTTGAAGGATTAAGTCACAGAGTCATGCAATCAGATTTGTATTTTAGATGTACCCGAGGCAGTTTATCTGCATCTTCTAGGGTTTATTTATTTATTTTTTTGAGGTACTGGGGCTGGGGACTGAACCTGGGACCTCCTATGTGGGAAGCCAGCGCTCAACCACTGAGCCACATCCGCTCCCCCTTTTAGGTTTTTGGAGGGAGCAAAAGATGGATTGGAGTAAGGCAAGACTACCAATAGTTAGCCAGTTATAGGAAAACAACATTACAATTATCTGAAAAAGGAACTAGGGGTATGGGGTGGGGTAGCAGGAGCCTTAGGAATTGCAAGATTAAACTCCAGAGGTATTTGGTTTTAACAGTAGAGACTGAAGGAGAGGTTTACCTTAAGGAGAAACCAAAATTGGGATTAACAGAGACCAATCTACAAAAAGTATGGAAAATAAAATGAATTTAGTAGATTTACAGACAATAGCTAAGGGAGACAACAATAATGTGGGCCGTGATTCCTTCCTGGCTCTCACTTTTTGAAGGTTTCAGGCTCATACAAGAGCTGTGCTACTTTGGCTATGAGTGTCTGACAAGCCTGGTTTAGGAGAATGCTGTCCTGGTCAAGGTCCTCTGAACCTCCTGCTCACCCCTACCAGCCTTGATAACTCAGTCAGCAGACTGGCTCGCTAACAGGCAAAGCTAATTCTAGCTTAGATTCAAACTCCAAGACCACAATGGAGTGCCTGCCTTTCCCAGAGTCCCAACACATTCTCTGTACCTTTGTATATGTTATTCGCCCTGCCTAAAAGCTCTTCCCTTTCTTGTGAACTTGGGAAATATCTTATCCTTTTCAGTCTTTCCAAGGCTGTCCCAAGTAGACTGGAGGCCAATTTCTTCCTTCAGTGCTTTCAACAGCAACTTGTAGCTACACCCTTTGTAACCTTTAATGTATGGTAATCACTATTTGCATATTGTCTCCCCACTGGAAGTGTATCCAAGGCAGGGCCTGATGTGGTTCATTTGTGTCACCTAGGGCCTAAGATCTTGCATGGCATCTTAAGTATTCAAAAAATATTGGCCGAATGACTGAGGAGTGAATGAACTCATGGAAGAGGACAGTTGAGGTTTCTTTTGGGTCACCTTATAGACAAAAGTTTTCACAGACTTCCTAAATTACTCCTAGTTCTGGGCTACCTCTTTGAGATGGGCCTAAGCCATCAGGTTGTGTCCAGATGTGGGCATCTCTCATTTTAAAGCTTAATCTTGGGACTTTATCCCATTTTATAGATCCTTACCACTCTAAGTATGGTTAGAGAACCAGCAGCATCAGCATCACTTGGGAATTAGTTAGAAATACACAATTTGATGTCTAACCCCAGACCTACTGAATATCTGCATTTTAATAAGATCATATGCAGGATTCATAAGCAGGATACACTTTGAGACCACTGTAACAGATGAAAAGTCTGGGATCACTGAAGCTAATTAATATGTCTAAGGTTACACAGCTGGTACAAGCTGGGTTTTGAACTCAAGTCTGCATGTTCTAAAAGGCTGTGCTTGTCCCACTACTCTGCTATTGAGATCCATGTTAAGCTTACAGCTCAGGAAAACATATCTAACTTAATATAAAATATATAGAAAAAACTTTATTATAACATGTTCATTATTTTAAAAATTTAGATTGAAGTCACACACAAAATTTCATATCCCACATTACCAAATATAGAAAACATGTGGTAATAGAGCTTTCCTGCCCTGCCAACATTATAATTTTCCTATTTTACTTCTAGAAATAGTTAAAGTTACTGCATTGTAGCTTTGGTGATGAAGTCTTTGGTTTTCAGATGTCTCCCGGAGAGACAGACACAGTGTCAAGAACATGGGCTCTAGGTTCTAGCAGATGTTAATTTAACTTGTGTGTGTGATTTCAGAACTTCTTTGGGGGATGTTACCTCAGTAATAACATAAGCTAATGATAGCCTGCGCAGAGCTGCTGTTAGGGGTATGACATGATGTATATACTGGAACATAACTGTTACAACCCAACTCCTGAGGGCACGAGTTGGTGAGGCCACAAGACCAAAGAACACACCTGGCATTTAGTCAGGCATAAGCTTTATTGGGACTTATGGACAGGTGAGGCTCTTTGATGGGCCGGTGAAAGAATGAATGAAGTCAGCACTCCACAAAGAAAGGAGAAAATGAGGGGTGATATATAAGGGGTGTCAGAACAAGGACATTCTATAGGATATGAGAACAGAGTTTCTGCCAGGGTTACGTGAAACATACACATGGGGTGTGGTGATGTCACTGCACTCGCAGAAAGGACATTTACTGCTTGGGGAAGTTTATAGTTTATGATAACATCTGTATAGTCTCTCCCCTCTGGGGAGGGCTGTTAACTTTTAACTTATGCCTAAGTCACACAGGCGGCTATGTGTTGAGGATTTGGGAAGGGGGCCTGGGTCCCCAAAATGGCAAATACTCAATAAATGCTAGACATCATCCCTGCCACCACCGTCATCAATAGTTACCTCATACTGCGTGATACACCATCAGGAAAGCGGCCTGTTAACTAGGCTAGCAAACATTGTTATTCCAGAAGTTTGCCAGCCAGCAGGCATACTTAAAAGAGACATGATTTATTAGTAATCAATACATTTAAGAAAGTTGTAGGCATATTTTTTAGTGATGATCAAAATGATATGCTTAATTTATTTTATGGTAACCCTGCAGCAAATAGGGAACAAATTAACAATCATTTTCTTTCTACTTTGGAGCCAGGGACAAGGAAGAAAATAGATACAAGGAAAAAAGTGTAAGGAATGCAGAATGGGGAGGGAGGAGGAGGAAGAACCGAATTTAATATATATCACCATATCATACATGTGTATAGTGTTATAGCATATAAAGCACTTTCCTTACACATTATCTTATCCAATTCTCAAACACTGAAATATTACTATCTCCATCTTAGATGTAAAGAAACAGGATCAGAGAGATCAAATTACTTGCCCAAGTCACAGCCTGAGCACAAGAGTTATGGCAGAAAAGCAAATCCAGGTCGTCTGAACCCAGCCTAGGGGTCCTTTCGTTCTATGGGGCTAACTACTCAAGGAGTTTTAGTTAACACTTTCACAAACAGAGGGGGTTCACAGCAAGGTTCTCCAACCCCCATCCCTAGAGGTGATCTACCCAGCCCAGCAGTACCTCCCTTAATAGCACTGAGTCTAAAAGAGAAATGGGCTGCTTCCTTCGAACTATATATCTGAGAATAATTTCTGTTTGGGGAATGCTTTGATTGGCTACCTGAAAAGAATGTTCAAAATCTTTCCAACCTCCTTCTTATGCTAATTACAGCTCATCAACATCTGGGCACCCACAAGCAAAATCAATCTAACTACAAAAGCAAGCCAAAGACATTTTCTTACCATTAAAAAAAAAAAAAAAGTAAGACTGCAGCATGATAAATGCACAGAGTATTTCCCCAGCAACCTGCAGGCTACTGCACATAAAAATCATGTCCAGGAAGATGGACACTAACAAACATCTTACAACATACACTTAATTGCATTCTTTATGAACAGTGAAATGCATACAAGTTTATTTTCAGTTTATCTCCTTCTACATTAAACGCCATCACTTCTAACATGCTCAAATATTCACACATTTAAAAAAAAACTTTTTGAAAAGCATCCCACTTCTTCCCAAACAAACTTGAATGCATTAGCCTACAGTCTACACCCTATTTCCTTACCACCTCAAAGTCCCAGCACATGCACAATATTTGGAAGAGCCAATATCACTACCCAACCACACCCCACCTCTTCAAACTGCTATCACCTCCGTAACCTAATAATTTAACTTCAGAATATAGTCTAGCTCCCCAACTGTGTTAAAAGACACACGCCTGACAAAGATGCCCAAGGTCCTCAATATCAAAATTGAATTTGTGCTAAATTAGCTGAAATAGTCAAAATAATGACAGCGAGTACTAAACCTATGACCTGTAAAAAACTGGGGGAATTCTTTTTTTGGTATAACATAATAAAATAATTATAATGACAGCAATAACTACTAACATTTAATAAATGTTTACTATGTGCCAGGCACTGTCCTAAGCATTGCACATATATTAACTCAGTCAATCCTCATAACAGCTCCGTAGGGTCCTTCAAGATCTGGCTTCAGCTTACCTACTTAATATCTAATCTCCTGCTCCATGCTCTACTCACCAAGGACTGGTGCCAGACTGGTCTCAGAAGATACTCTTGGGGAGCTTATTAGAAATACAGATCCACTGGCATTACGCATGCAAACTCGTAGAACCAGAAACTCGGAGAACAAGTCCCAGAAGACTACGTTTTAAACTAGATACCAGATGATTCTAATGGGCAGCTAGGTTTAAGACTCTGCAGTCTATTCCCCACCCATCTCCTCCTTTTTAAAAAATCCATGTGGCTTTCTCCACTTGACATTCCTTAGGTGGAGCTGTTTCTAATCCCCACCTCTTTTCTCACTACCCAGGGTGGATTAGGAACCCCTCTTCTATGTTCCCACAGTGTCCTGTACTTCCTTCTACCTTTTTATCTTGAAATGAAAATGTAGATTTCTGTCTGTCTCCCTAGCTGGGCTGTGAGCTCTTTCACCTTCTATCTCTAGCACCAAACCCCAAAGCAAGGGCCAGGTGTTTGTTTAATAAAAGAATGAATGAAGCCTCAACGACCTACCTTTAGGGTACTCAGAAATAGACTCTCTGAAAGGGCAGTATGGAATGAAAGCTTCAAACTGAAACAGAAGGGTTTGGCAGATCACTCAAGTAGTGATGAATTTTAACAGGGTTAGCATAAGCAGGACCTTAACTGAGGGTTCAGGTCAAAAGGTTATCATGATAAATAGATGTCCCATCTCTTGTAGCTTCTGTTATGACCCAGCCTCTCCTGGTCCACAGCTGGGTTTCACAATCACAAAAGCCAAGGAGTTTGCATCTTACATGTAAACATGAAAGCTGGGAGAGGTAGGGAGGAATATTTTTGAAAGGCTGGTCTGCAGTAACTATGCTACCACATATTGACTGTCTACATGCTAGAGACTAAGTAGGATACTTATGATCATTATTCTTCACAAAACTCTACAAGAAAGGTTTAATCAGACCCATTTGACTCAAAAGGAATTCAAGCCCCAGTGAGAGGAAGTAACTTGGCCAAGGCAAGCTAATTTGAGGGTAGAGCTGGGATTTGAAGCCAGGCCTGTGTGCCCCCCCAAAACAATCCTCCTTTCATGACTCTGAACTGTCTCTGGGTTACCAATGAAAAGACCACTAGAGCCACCATGGGGTCGGAAGAAACTCTAGAAGAAGACCTAGGCTCAAATTCTGCTTCTGCCACTCACTAGCTAAGGGGCATTTGGTCACTGGCAAACTCTCTGAGATGCATTTGTAAAAAGAAGATAAAAATGTCTGATTCATAAAGCACAAATATCTATAAAGCTGAGTTTATTAAGAATAGATGCCCAATAAATGTGAACTGGCCATTAGCTTGTCCTACTATTCCCTGCCCCACCCCACCCCAGGGTGGCAAACAGAATGTCTATTTCACTGCCTTCCTCACTGTCAAACTATTATACCTTACTTTACTTGGGAAAGATCTGTGGGTAAATCCTTAATATGACTTGAAACAATTAGCAAACCAGATGTGCAACACTCAAAATCATCCCCTCAAGTCTGATGACTGGAACCCCAAATCCAAACGTTGCTTATTTCAGTATCCTTACATTTCTGACATTGAGGTCAGGAATGAAACAAGCAGTTGGAGGGAGGGAAAAGGAATCAATCTAGAAACTGTTCAATTACAAGGTTTGTAAATAGCAACAACAACAAAAACAATAGCAAGACATTCTCATTCTTGTTTATCATGAAGTGCCTTTTAGTACATGGCTTAATGCCATTCTTAAAAGGAAATATCATTAATCTTCACATTGCGCATTGTTCTGACCACCATAATCAGTCCTTTGTGATTTCCAAGTTTGGGGAAAACAAAAAGGGGAATAAGCATTTTCGAATTCTCTACAGGTGATATGGAGGAGACATGGAAATCTAGGGTTCCCAGGTATGTCCTCTCTGGGAAAGGCATTTGTCCTCTAATATTCCACAAAGGTTGGCATATTTATAGTCCACCTCTACAACTAGCAGATTTAGGTAGGCAGGTGTTTCCAAAATTACCAATATTGAAGAAGGAAGAGGAACACAAATGCGATACCCATCTCCACCCCAGCCACTAATACTAATGTGGCAGTCACTGCACTAATAAGCACTTGACCTATTGTAATGGTTTGAGTTTGATTTAATTATGAATTCCAAAAATATAGATTAGATTATGTTTGTAAGCTGGTCTGTTCATCTGGGCATGATTGAGTTGTGAGTAGGGCGTTAACTGCCATGTCAGTGAGACATTGAGCCCCGCCCCTCGGTGGGCGTGGTCTCAAGTATGGAAGGCTAGATAAGAGCAAGCAGATTGAGAAAAGCAGATTGAGAGAAGCAGAAAATTGGAGAAGGAGATTTGAGAAGCAGTTCTGATGCTGGAGTGAGGCGTTCACCCGAGAGTCTACAGCTGAACTCGTGAAGGAAACAGAAGCTAAGCCCGGAGAGAAACGCAGCCCCGGGAACAAAGGAATCCAGAAGCCTGAACCCTGGAGACGTCGGCAGCCATCTTGCTCCAGGACATGGACTTTGGTATGGGAAGAAATTTATGCTTCGTGGCCTGGTAACTGTAAGCTTCTACCCCAAATAAATACCCTTTATAAAGACTGACCAATCTTTGGTATATTTCAAAAGGCACGCCTGTGGCTGACCAAAACACCTATCTATCTATCTATCTTTTTTTTAAAGGTACTGGGACTGGGGGCTGAACCTGGTACCTTGTATGTGGGAGGCTGGCACTCAACCACCGAGCCACATCAGCTCCCCTGAGTTGGTCTTTTCATTTGTTTGCTTGTTGTTTGTTTTTGTTTCTCTCTAGGAGGCACAAGAATCAAACCCAGGACCTCCCATGTGGGGAGCTGGTGCTCAACTGCTTGAGCTACATCTGCTGCCCTGTATTATTTCATGAGATAAAGTCTAATATACCATTTTTGCAATTGAGGAAATGGAGGCTCAGAGAAGGTAAGCAACTTTTCCAAAGTCATAGCTGATAAGTGAATGACAGAACAAGGACTCCAAGCTAAGTCTTGTCTTAATCCAAAGCCCATGTTTTTAATCATTCATATCATAATAACTAGCTATTCATGTCTTAGCACCCACTGTCCCCTCTGCCACTCCCCTCACTGGTTTAAGAATGAAATACTATTTATTCTTCAAGGAACACTCAAATGTCATCTCTTCTCTTAAGCATTCCCAGAACCACTGGGATATTCCTTCCTCTGGGCTTAAATAACCAATGGTATAACATTTATTATAGTGAGGTGTCTGAGGTCAGTATTAAAATAATTATCTACAATAAGCTAGCATTATCAAACCTCCACACTATGTTAGACATGCACAACCCATTTCACTTAATTCTCAGAGTAACCCAAGAACGTAGGTATTAATCGCATCCTTATAGATGAAAAAATAAATATGTACTGAATTCTACTACTATGGGACAGATGCTGAGAGGCCTTATGGTAGAATCATAAATTGGATAATATGGTAAAATTCCTCTGAATTTTACAATGCTCTTAACTTTGGCATTAATTAAATACATGCACCTCTAGCTTGACAGGGGATAGTACATGGTTCATGGTGTTAATTTCATTCATTCATTCAACTAATATTTACTGAGCACCTACCAAGCTCTATGTTAGGCACCAACTACAATTTCACCGATTCATTTTACCTTTTGATCCTAATAACTTGTGTGATTTGGTTTAGCCTATATCATCATCTCCCTTCTACCAGGAAGTATATCACTCTCAATTGCTCCTGTTCCCTTGTTCTTGTTAACAGTGAAGTACTCTTGTCTGGTATGACTTTGTACTTGCTAATATCCCCCCACCCCCACTAAATACCTGTAAATGGCTTTT
>PVKH010048843.1:0-10160 GCA_004027955.1 Chaetophractus vellerosus | reverse complement strand
TTTACACTGACTGGAGTCTCAGGAAATGAGGGGCAGAAAGCAGCAGTGTACAGAAATTATCCTATTTTACATTGTATGTATCCCATCCCCCTCTCCAATTCCTGCCTAAGCAGTCCTTCCCCCTGGTGTCCCAGAGCCACATGTGCATCCCATCACCTCAACCAGCTCTCACCATCCATTCCAGCTACTCAATCTTATTAACCCAACTCCCTCTACAGGAAGCTGAATCCAGAATTGGACCTTTAGTGCTTCTCCTGCAGTTTACCTATCCTCACTTTTATTCTCCTTAATTGGAAAACAGTGACCACATTGTTTTAATTGGATCCAGCAGGTAGCACAATGACACTTCATCAGAGAAAGGAAGCAGGTGTCTATCACACCAACTTTTACTGTTATTCTGGCCCTGGAGCCTCAAGCCCATTGAAATCATTTACTGGAGCAGAGTTTTGCCAGTTCTGTGCACTGCACACTCTGAGCCAAAATGTCTGAACCAAGAAACCACATTTTCTACAATAATGATTGCTACCAATCCCCTCCCTGCCCTGATGACAACCTACATTCCCTTCTAACATGACCAGTTAAAGTTCAAAGATTTTCAAACCACCCCTGGAAATCCCAATCTGTTTGTTTAAGCTTTACGAAACCAAGAACTGGTGAGTGAGGTAATGTGCAGGCTAAAAACCTCTCCAGCTGCCAGTCTACTCGGTAAAATTTAATGACTATCCTTAGTACCAACATCCAGTCTTATTTTCTCTGATTTGTATTCAGCACTGTAGCCATCCAACATGAATTTGGGCAAGTTCCATGACCATGATGGCAAGCAGACTCTGTATGGGCCCTACGACCCACGTGCAGAAAAGCAGGCGTGAATCCAATATGCAGGCACCAGGCAGTCCAGGTAAGCCAGGGTGGTGGGTGATCAGGCTGTTGCGCCCACAGCCCCAGAGGAGAGGGGTACATGTGTGTGGGAAGAAAGGAAGCAGGTGTCTCTCACCACTTTTCACTGTCATTCTGTCTCAGGGGGGAGAGGAAGTTATGTTGTGGTAATAGAAACACATGCAATCTGAAGTATGCCTTACGTCACACATCACACACGTGTGATCTTCCCTTGTGATCTAGGAAGGAGCCATGGCTGGCCTTAAGTCAAACTGGTCTCACTTCCAGCCCTGCTACTGACAAGACTTAAACTTTAAGTCACTGTACCTTCTCTTGCCAAGGTTTCTATAACATTCTAACAGAGAGGAAGTATCCCTCGTTTTGCAGAACATGTGTTTCACACTGAATGAAAAGCCAATTTCTGAAAAGCACATTCTGCTTTTCCCTTATGTATCCCAAAATCAAAGTTAAGTTCCAAAGGTGCAGAAGACCGAATAGAAAACTTGAGGCTGGGAACCGGCTGTAGCTCAATTGGTAGGGCTCTGGTTTACCACATGGGAGGCCCCGGGTTCAGTTCCTGGGGCCTCCTTGAGCAGGCAGACTGCCTCGAAAAGACAAGCCGCCGCAGGCAGGGCAAGCCGCCGGGAGCAAGTAGGCCGCCGCCCAGTGAGCTGACTCGGCGGGATGCTGCAGCAGGGGGAGACAAGCAGACACAGAAGAACGCAAAAATGAACACAGCAAGAACAAGCAGAAAGGGGGGATATATGATAAATAAAAAATAAATCTTAAAAAAAAAAAAAGAAAGAAAACTTGAGGCTAAAAAAGTATTGGTGCTCATGTCAGGCCAACTATTCTTTCACTTGAAGTGTTCTCCAGCACTTTAGCACAGCAAGGGGCTTGCTGACTCTAGGACATCCCCTCTGCCACGGAGCCTTCCTCCCCAGGGTCTCATGTACTCCACCTTCCCTACCCCTGGGTCTTCCCACAGATTTGCCCACAGTTCTCCTCTTCCTCCTATCTGAGTGTTCACAGTGCCTAAGCACAGTTAGGCTGTAGTTTTAACCTTTGCTTTCGTTTAGACCATGCATGCAATTGGGCCTGCACATTCCTCCAATATAAGGCTTTGGGTTTTTTGGGGGGCGGGAAGGGATTTGACCAATTCTATTGATTTAAAACTGTGCACAAATTGCAGCAATATATAAATATACTCCCCACATGTGGACTTTGTCTATTCAATCAGATAAACTATAAAACAAGTATTTATGAGACAGCGAAATTTGATCAATGGATGGCTATTTGATGATATTAAAGAATTACTATTAAATTGTTTTAGGTATGATAATAGTATTGTACTTAGGTTTTTTTTAAAAGCCCACATCATACAGATAGTCATACCAAAATATTTACAGATGCAATGATATAATGTCTGGGATTTGCTTCACAATAATCTGATGAAATGAGACAGGTCTCAACTTGGAGATTACTGAAGCTGCACACAGGTAGGTGGGGGCCACTGTACAGTTCTCTCTTCTTTTGTGTACATTTGACATTTTCCATGACAAGTTTAAAATAAATAAATATACACCCACACAGAAGTAGAAATTTCTGAGAGACATATATGCAAAGAATTATAAAAATCCCAGGTGGTAACAATATTATAGAATATATCTGAGAAAACTGAGACCAGTAAAGTAAGGCAGAGAGGAGGTATAATATGTTCCCACTTAAGTTTAAGTAAAATGAGTACATATATGTGTATGTACTTAAGTTTAAGTAAAATGAGTATATATATGTGTCTGCATATAAAAAAGAAAAAGAGATAAAAAAAATACACAGTATTTTAACAGTGATCCCCTCTCAGTAAGGGAATGAAAATAGAGGGGGAGAGAAAGCAAATTTTACATGTTCAAATCCTGTACAAAGAAATAGATGTGCATTAGGTATATTATATAATCTTTTAAAATTGAAAAAGAAATAAAAACAATTACACAGCAAAAAAGATCTATTCGCAGGAACAGATGTGATCTAATGGTTAAGCACCTGCCTCCCACATGGGAGGTCCCATTTCGGTTCCTGGTGCCTCCCGAAAACACAAAAACAAAACAACAAGGAAATCAAACGAAAACCAACTCAGGGAAGCCGATGTGGCTCAGTGGTTGTGTTCCAGCTTCCCACATAAGAGGTTCTGGGTTCAATCCCCGACCCCCAGTACCTCAAAAAAAAAAAAAAAAGGATATATTCACTGAGCAGACATTTCCGTCAGCCTGGTCCTTGCATTTCCCTGAATAAAATAATTCTGAAGTAATCACACATACAATTTCAGAAGATCTTAGAAGCATTCTAAATATGCTTTCTGTTTTCTAATGCCCCATCAATCTGATATGCAGCTCCTGCTTTAAAACTATTCTACACTCATGATTCTTGCCTCCTCTGAATCCAGGAGCAAGGACAAAGGATAAGAAAAATTAACAAGCAAATCTACCATTCCTTATCCCACCCAGAAGGCCACTTAGACCTCAAAATGAAGCCTTCCACGTGGAAAGACAAAGGAGGACCTTGTGATTCACTACTTGCTACAGGATTGCCCAAGATCACTTCCAAAACTGCATGCATAGGAGAAGCAATTTAACCTGGTCCATAACACCTAAGTACTAGCAAGAATTTAACTTTCTCCTGTGTACTTGACACTTTCCTGCAAAGAAGTGAAATCCCATTTAACATGTGTACTTGATAAAAAACAATCCATCTCCCACACAGATACGCATACCAAAATGTCAGCAAAAAGTGAAACGTCCAAAATAGAAATAAGCCCCTCTGAAATAAACCCAGAACAGGAGGCAAAGACGTTGGCTTCCTAATAGCTCTTTTCCTTCCCTTCTCTGTTCTCTAAAGAGTTTCACTTTCCCAGAACAAGCAAATCCATAAAACAGTAGTTCACTCAGGAACAAACACTCCTTCCCTGGGGCTAAGGGCCAAAAGAGGGATCACCTTGCCTTTAGCTGGTTTCTTTAGATTGTGTGTGGCCTGACTGCCCTCTATCGTCCAAAATGGTTTCTACACCAAAGCTGAGGAATGGGGGAGAGTGGGTACATGTCTCCTCTAGTAATAATTTTATTTCAGATAGAAATTCAAAATTGACTCCAGATAATCACTTAAAGCAAAGAGAGTTTAGAGTTAACCTTCTGGGGAAAAGCTATACTAAGTTTATATTTTCATAAACGACAATGCTAGCATCTAACAACTTGAGAACGGAGCCATTTTCTCACCTTTTTTGGTAACAACGATTTCAAGAATTATACATCAACTGTAATAAGACTGGTGATGAATGAGTTCATATGTAAACTCCTACCAATTCCACACCTCGAATATTACCCAGGACCTTAACTTGGGCCCAAACTTTCTGCTTCTCTCAAAGTCTTGAACTTTGAGAGTTCGACAATGGGAGAGAAGCACCTCATCCCTGAGCTTTCCAAGAAGCCTCTGGCCAGAGGGGACAGTCAATGTATGAAAGGACATGTAAATAGAGTGAGTGAGCTCACAGTCACAATCATGTGGTCATGGCCATCCCACACATCATATCTGCCTATTTGGTAGGGTTTTTTTTTGTTTTTTTTTAAAGATTTTTAATTTATTACATTTCCCCCCCTCCCCTTTCTGCTTGCTCTTGCTGTGTGTCCATTCTTGTGTTCCTCTCTGTCCACTTTGTCTTCCCCCGTTGCGGCGATGCGCTGAGACCGGTCCCCGCGCAGGCGGCTTTGCCCTGCTCGTGAGCAGCTTTTGCTTCCATTCATGGCCGGCTCCGCTTCAGTTCGCGGGTGGCTGGCTGCGCTCCGTTCGCAGGCGACCTGCCCTGCCCGTGGCGGCTTTGCCCTGTCTGTGGCAGCTTTTTGCCCTGCCCATGGCGGCTCTGCCCGCCCATGGCGGCTTGCCCTTCTCAAGGCGGTCTGCCCGCTAGGAGAGGTCCCCAGGAACCAAACCCGGGGCCTCTCATGTGGTATACCGGCACCTATCCACTGGGCTATACGGCCGGCCTCTGGTAGGTTTTAATAGAAAGCGAGGGAGAGAAGGAGAAAGAAGAGAAGGGGAAGGGAAAGGAGGGGGGAAGGTAGATGAAGGGAGGAGGGGAAACAGGGGGAAGTTGGGGGGAAGAAAGGATGGAGGGAGGGAGAGAGAGACAAAGAACAAAAGGAAGGACGAAACTCTACTGGTGACAGAGTTAATGATAATCAAGTGTTCTCATTTTCGCCCTGCATTATAGGCTTTAGGAAATACACATCCCTGTCCTCCTTCCCTCAGTAAGCTGTGGCTCTACTTTTGGAAAATGCTCCCAATCCAGAAGGAGCTGACACTCAAGCACCAGGCCTTAGGGGTAGCAGTGCTGCTCACAGGAGAGCATAACCCAGGCTAAGAACAGAGTCTTCTTAGCGGCTATGCATAGGACACACGCTCTGAATGGTTTTCCACAGCACAATGAGGCATGACCTCAATACTTCTATATCTTATGGAGAGAAATGCCCAAGACAATTTTCTATTTCAGTACACAATTCTGATTACAAGGGTTTTGCTTTTACTTAATCCTCAAAAACCTATTACAGGGACAACCCCAAATATGCCTACCTGTCTCTGGGGACATCCAGGGCCGTGTTATAGTCTGGGGGACCCCCAGGCAACATGTTGAACAGCAGATGATTTGTACCGCGATCCCACCTATTAAGGAATTAAATATGTAGATAAATTCACATGTCAACTATGAAGAAACTAAAACAAGGGTCAGTTATGAATGACAAGTGGCAAGTATCCTCAACCCAAAATAGGGCCACTTTTACAGATGTGCAAAGTGATCCTGGAAATCCCAACAGTATAGTCTGGCTCCCTGAGAGGAAAAATGGGTAGATGTATACTTCAAGCTCGCCCACTACAGACCTGTTTATAATAATGAAAAACTGAAAACTATCTGCTAAATGTTCTATATCTAAATGTTCAATATTTTGTTAGAGAAAGAAAAAATAAAATATAGAAGGCTGGTACTGGGCATTAAACCATGTCCCCCACAAAAGGCATGTTCAGGTCCCAATGCCTGGTCCTGTGGGTAAGAACCCATTTGTAAATAGGACCTTTGAAGATACTATTAGTGAAGCTGTGCCCAGACTGAATGAGGGTGGGCCTTCATCCAGTATGGCTGAAATCCTTAGAAGCAAAGGAAATTGGACATGGAGAGAAGAAAGAAGCTGCAAGTCAACAGAACCCAGAAGAGAAAAAAGGAGACCTGCCACATGTGCATGACCACATGACATAAAAGCCAAGGAACCCCAAAGATTGCCAGCCAGCCAGAAGGTACCAACCCGGGAAGAAGCAAGCCTTCTAGCCTCTGAAATCATGAGCCTGTTGTTATGCCTGCCCACTGCATGGTATTTAGCAGCAAGGAAGCTAGAACAACTGGTTAAATACATTAGGAACATCTATGAAATGGAATATAATACAACCCTTAAAATAACATAGTAAAAGAATATAAAATTATTTGGAAATATATCCATGACATATTAAGGAAAAAGGCAGCCCAGGAGTATATACTGTGTGACATTCTTGATAAAAATGTATATATATACGTGTGTGCATATCATCTTTATACAAAATGACTGAAAAGTAACATCAAAATAATAATAGTTATCTCTTAGAGACAGGATTATGGAATAAATCTTATATTTTTCTTTTTGCTTACCTTTATTTTCCAGACTTTCTACACTGAACGTGTATCATAGAAATGATAAAGGGAGGGAGGAAAGTACTTAAATTAAACAGGAAAATCATGGTATGAAGAGCCATCCTTAGCTTTTAAACTCTAAGAAGTTGGGAACCCGCAGCAGTACCACCAGAGTGGACTGCTTCTTGCTGGCACCAAGACCAGATGCTCAGAGCAGATGCCTCATGCTACGAGTCAACCACTCATACACTCCCTTTCCATTAGAATCAGCAGCTCATTTGCACAGTGACTGAAACCATCTACTGCAGTATAGAAATTCCCTGTGTAGCAAACATGATTATCATTAGTAGTTTTAATAAGTTTTTTTAATCATTAGTAGTTTTCAATAGGTTTTAATGGCCATCCTTCAAACTCATAGAAAGAAACTATTTCACACTGGGGAAGCAGAAATTCCTCCCCACCAGGAATTTTCTGAGCTGCTAAAGATAATTTTATTGGCACTAAACTTGTTGCCAATTAAAGATTGAATATTAGCCTTGAAATACTGTATATCTAACAGGAAGTACTCTTTTTAATTGCCTGTGAGGGACAATTATGGGTTCATGGAATGAGAGAATGGCTAGGCTGTCAAAATGCAATAGAATATCAGGATTTTAGAATGTAAATTTGAAGAGGGCTGAAAAAATAAATGTTCAAAATGGAAAATATTAATTTTTTATGGAAATGTCTTCATGTACTGTGGCAATGATGCTATATTTTAAAAGTATTTTTGTGCCTTCTGGTTATTTTCTCCCATTAAAATATCAACAGATTTTTATAATTATTTAAAAAAAAGAAGAAGAATCAGAAGCTGGAAGCCAACTCAAGAGAAGAAATATTCCCTAACTCTCCCCTTCCCCTTAGTTCCCTTGGGCTCTGGTCTATAAAAGTGCTAGGTACCTAGAGAGCTGAGCCAGTGCTTGCGCTGTCTCCTTAATGCGGAGCGTATGCTGGTTAAGCACATCGATGGACGGGACAAGGAGGCAGGCACGACTGATGTCATCAGTATAGTAGTCACTGTCTGAGATGGCCGTGAGCAGCTCATTATACTCCCGGGAGATGGTGTTGCTGACTGGGACACCAAAGTCATCCACATACTTTTTCAGAGAGTAGATATACACCTTGATTTTGTTCTTCGGGTTGAAGCCACAGCGGTAGACATCAAAACACGTGTGCATTCTGCAACTGAGATCCCCCCGCTCAGGGATGGGACTGTCCGCTGGCAGCCGAACTACCGGCACGTCACGGACACTGCGCTTCTCTACGTTCCAGTCGTTTGAGGACTCGATGGAATGGGGCCAGAACTGAAACATGCCAGTGGCAATGAGGCCGAGGAGGACAATGGAGAAGAGGGTGATGTAGTAGATTCGGTGCTTGGTCTTCATCCTTGGGATGAGGGCAGGACCCCGGATATTGTACTTGACCGACGCACACATAATGACATAGGCAGCCTCTTCCTCACACTCCTGGTTACCAGGGAGAGAAATGAGAAAAATCAGGTACTTAGGGTGGCAGATGGCACTTGAAAGGACTGCCCAACTTTTACTATACCACTATCTTTTCCATAAGTGGTTTAATGAAATAATATATATGAGTACATATGGTACAAGATAAAATGTAATAATGTCAACCATTTACCATGGTGGGTAGCTATGTTTCAATATTTGTATATCACTTGTAACAAACGTACCATCCACATACAAAATGTTATTAATAGGGGAAGGGGGGAAATGGGGAGGATGTTGGGTATATGGGAGTCCCCTGTATTCAGTACAGGACTTTTCTGAAACCTAAAACTTCTTTGAGGACAAACCGAAAAAAATAAATAAATAAAAGTAAGACACTGGGGGAATAAACGGAATACAATGTTACTGCACACATAGGACAACAGATCTTACAGTGATAAAAGGGAAAATGTCAAAAAATTTTTAAAATATTTTTTCATTATTTTTATTATCCCAAATTTTTAATTTTTTATTTTGTTTTTACTTTTTTGTATTTTATTTCTTATTTTTAACTATCATTTTTATTTCATTTTCTTATTAATCATATTTGGCTATTTTATTGGCTTCATTTTTGAAGAAGTTTTGGATCACAGAAGGGTTACAACTGTGGCAGGGGAAGATCACTGGTGCATGTTGTCAGAGACAGGGGATACATGAGAGGAAGCTCACCTGAGCATACATATAAGGCATATAAATGTGTTCAAACATTCATGGGGCATTGTCACGGTGGGTGAAGAGTCACACAATAACCGAAGGAATATCAAATTCCCATCCTGGGGAGCTCTGCCACATTCTCTAACAGATCAGCAAGAATCCCCGGACAATGACTAGTGAAGGAGGATGGTCCATTGACAGGCCCTTAATATTGATGACTATGTATATGAACCTTTACTCTTGAAATTGAAACTTAGCCTAGTAATGTAGGGTCCCTAAGAGCTGCCTCCTGGGAGCCTCCTTGTTGCTCAAATGTGGCCTTTCTCTAAGCCAAACTCAGCATATACATGCATTACCTTCCCCTGGCATGGGAAATGCCTCCCTGGCACCAAGGGATTACTACCAAGCACCAACTAGCAATGCAACTGGAAAAACACCTTGACCAAAAGGGGAAAAGGTAAAGACAAATGAGTTTATACGGCTAAGACACTTCAAAGTGAGTCGGGAGGTCATTCCAGGGGTAACACTTATGTTAGTCTCAGTAGGATCTCTTTGACTGCCAAAGTAGTACTCCAAACAGCAGGGCCCCTGAGGACTCTGGAAATATCCAGACACTATAGTCAGGGCAGATAGCTCAGGAGTTTGGTGCCTTGCCAGTGGACCTTACTTTGGAATTTATGCTCCCCAGAGTGACAGAGTTGGACTCAGTTGTGGTTTCCCTATACATGGCTCTTCTGTCCTTCTATTTAAATCTATAATTAGTATTAGAGTTGGTAGATGTACGTCCAAGAGACTTAAATCTTTGGGCTGTCCATGTGCCAGCTGGGCCCTGAATCTCAATGGAGTTGCAAAACCTACTCTCCAGTTCATTGGTCTCACCCAGGACAACTAACATGGATGTGATGATGGACAACTACCATACCAATGACCCGAGAGTCTACAACTGCAAGCAAGAGAGTCCCATCCATCGGCCCTGTGGGATCACAGCCCCCTCTCAATTAGAGGTGGAGTGGACATCACCAACTCAGAATCCTCAGGATTGGGCAATGAACTATAGACTAAAGCAGACTTACTGGTATTCTACCATAGACTTATTGTGAGTCTAGCAATGGAAGAAATTATATCATTGATGTGGAGGCAGTGACCACTGGAGGTTCTGAGGGTAGAGAGAGGGAAAAACAAGTGTAGGGCCCGGCTAGATAGCTCAGTGGATAAAGAGCGCGCTGGGATACCACATGGGAGGCCCCGGGTTCGGTTCCCGGGGACCTCTCCTAGCGGGCAGACCGCCTTGAGAATGGCAAGCCGCCATGGGCGGGCCGGAGCCGCCGTGGGCAGGGCAAAAAGCTGCCACGGACAGGGCAAAAGCCGCCACGGGCAGGGCAGGT
>PVKH010048842.1:0-10161 GCA_004027955.1 Chaetophractus vellerosus | reverse complement strand
TAAATAGGGAAGTTCAGGACTTGAATGATACATTAAACCAACGAGACCTAACAGACATATATAGAATACTGTACCCAACGAAAAGAAAACAAAATATACATTCTTCTCAAACGCACATGGACCATTCTCCAGGATAGACCATATGTTAGGTAACAAAACAAGTCTCAATAAATTAAAAAATATTGAAATCATACAATGCATATTCTCCAACCACAATGGAATGAAGCTAGAAATCAGTAACAGAAGAAGAAAGAGAAAATTCACAAATATGTGGAAATTAAACAACATACTCTTAAACACCCAATAGATTAAAGAGGAAATCAGGAGTGAAATCAGGAGATATCTTGATGTAAATGAAAATCTCCCAGCAAAGAAAAGCCCAAGATAGCTTCACAGGGGGGAGTCTACCAACCATTCCAAGAAGACTTAACTCCAATTCTGCTCAAACTCTTCCAAAAAATTGAAGAGGAGAGAACACTCCTTAACTCATTCTATGAGGCCAACATCGTCTTCATACCAAAGCTGGATGAAGATACTACAAGAAAAGAAAACCACAGACCAATATCCCTTATGAATATAGATGCAAAAATCCTCAAAAAAATAGCAAGCAGAATCCAACAGCATATCAAAATAACTATACACCATGATCAAGTGGGATTTATCCCTGGTATGCAACACATTAACAGAAAAAAAGGGAAAAAAACACATGATCATCTCAATTGACACAGAAAAAGCATTTGACAAAATGCAGCCCATTTCTTGTTAAAAAACACTTAGAACACTAGGAATAGAAGGAAATTTTATGGGAATCCTTTATTTTAACCCCATATCCCCTTAATGGGAAGACTTTATTTTATACATGATTCTTCTGTAAACCCACTTCTCTAATAAATAAAAAAATATGCTATACAAACAAAACTATTATTATTCTCAAGTCTTTTATTCTCATCAAATATCTGATATAACAGTTGACCCCTTTTAGTTCACACCTGGAAATAAGATGCATTTGCAGGATGAAATTCACTTTAGTCCTGGGGTTTACTGTCCAGTCTCCCCACACAAAGGCTGGAATGGGCAAGTGGTAGGGAAGATGTTCAGAAACAAATCTAACAGCATGGTTTAGGTTAGGAAGAGGCATGGGAAAAAAAAAACCCATGCTCTACTTTTTTTCCTCACAGTAATAAAAGGGTGCCACGTCTGTGTTTCAGGGAAATCTTCCAGCATCTGATACAAGATTTTTATTTTTCTGTGGCTCATGAGAAGACAGAGGCCAGCAGTCTAGGCTCACCCATGCCCTGGCCTGTTCTTATAGATGTCGGCATGACCAGGTGAGTTTGATCATGGGCTGACTTTCTCCTCCATATTTTCCTAAGGACCCCGTAATTCTCAAGGTCAGAACTTCCCATGCAATGCAGAGGCTGACAAATCTTTCAAGTAAACAGGTTATTTTGCTATAGAACCTCACAAAGAAAGGGGAGGGACATTTCCCCTGGCTTCAAATTTTAAGCTCCTTTGAGTCCAATCTCACAGAGCGTCTCTATGATTTTCTTCAAGGGGGCCTGAGGGCAAAAAAGGAGGGCTTGACGACTCTTATTGAATATCCCCATTTCCAGTCTCAGTCAGAAAACACTTCCTCGGCTTTTATCAGCTTAAACCTGGCACAGACACACGGTGTGTGAAAGGATGTCAGTTGTTCTTCAGTGCCTTCAGCATATCATGTTAAGATGAAAAACATAAGTTTGTTACTTAAAGGGAACTGTCAGTCCAAGGTCATCATTCCCCAGCAGGCCATGTGCAAGCCACACCACAAATACCCATTCTGGGTGTGGGACAAGCGTCTAGTTAGTGTCTCCAAATGCAAGAAACAGAGAGAACAGCATTTCCTCCAAATACCAGATCAATCATTTGGGGGCAATTCATCTTCTACTAAAATGATCTCAAATGCATGATTAATAAGACCACAGCTGCCTTTTTATGGTTGAGTTACCCACACACAACTCGGCACCATATTTTAGGTCAGGTCACAACTGCGTAATAGGCCTCAAACTTGGCAGTGT
Source organism: Chaetophractus vellerosus (assembly GCA_004027955.1). NCBI lineage: Eukaryota > Metazoa > Chordata > Mammalia > Cingulata > Chlamyphoridae > Chaetophractus > Chaetophractus vellerosus. The sequence goes on along the minus strand of PVKH010048842.1, from coordinate 8,104 downwards.
CATGTTCTGATGTCTTTTCTGTGCCCAACCCACACCAAATTACACTCTGACCAAGGCTCCCCTGGAGTCACATGGAATGAGGATTTGGCTCCAAATATCCAAAATTGCAGCCCCAAATGGAGGCCTCCCCAGCTAAGTTTTTCCATTTCAGTTCTACAGTGCTGCCATACTCTTTCCAGAGCTTTCTGCAGACTTGACCAGGCTGCACTTTCCTGCTGATCGTCCCAGTTAAGAAGACAAGCACAGAAGAATCACAACTAATGTGCCCAGATGACCCTTAAACTATGGAATTACCCAAAATTCAAGAGCAAAATGAAACTTAGTTGTTTACAGAATGAACTTGAACTTTAAGGAACATAGAAGGAAATAGATCTTAGTGAGAGAGAAAAAAAGAGTAAATACAATTTGTCTTTGCTTCCCCTCTTTTCAAAATTGTTTGCCAAATTGCAAATTATACCTGAAAGACAGTAAAGTGCAGAGGAAGTCGATGTTAGCGTTTTGGATATCCTGGTATGTGTCATGTGCAGTCTCTAGAACATCCAAGGTGACACAGACACATCGCTCCATGCACATGCTCTATATTACCATCATATTTGCCTAACAGAGCAGTCCTGAAACATGCTGTGTGATTAAATATCATTCAAAGGGTTTGTAACAGTTTGGCATTATACATGAATTCCAAAAATAGTTATTGGATTATGTTTGTGAACTAGTCTTTTCCTCTGGGCATATTAGATTAGATAGGATACAGAGGTTTTACTTTTATATGATTAAATTATGATTAGGGCTTTGATTGGGCCACATCAGTAGGATGTTGAGTACCTGGGTGGGGACTCACAGAGGAAACTACATGGCAGAGAAGAGAGTGAGAGTTTTGATGCTGGAGTTTGGGAAGTAAGCATACAGAGGAGGAGAGAGAAAGCTCGATTAGACACGGCAGAGGCCCCTGGAAGAGAGATAAGCCACTCACCTGATAGTCTACAGATGGTTTTGTGGAGAGACAGAGTGGCTGAGCTCAGAACAAGGCAAGTCCTGGGAAGAGAGGAACCCAGGAAGCCTGAACCCTTGGCAGACTTCGCAGCCATCTAGCTCCAACACATGGCGACAGACTTTGGTGAGGGAAGTAACTTATGCTTTATGGCCTGGTAACTGTGAGCTTCTATCCCATAAAAATACCCTTTATAAAAGCCAACAGATTTATGATATTTTGCATCAGCACCCCTTTAAATGACTAATGCAGAGTTCAAACTGTTATCCTTATGCAGAAATGTCCTTCTGTCCTTATGTTGTCTTTGTGCTAGCTTCTAGTTGACTCTTTGTCCCTCAACTTTTAATTTGCTCTAACAATACACACCACATATTAGGCAATGCGTTAGATGTTTTTCTCATACATTCACCCATGTAATCTTTTTTTTTTAAAGATTTATTACATATCTCCCCTCTCTGCTTGTTCTTGCTGTGTTCATTTTTTTTTTTTCATTCTTCTGTGTCTGCTCGTCTCCCCCCACTGCGGGGACCCGCCGAGTCAGCTCACCATGCAGCGGCCTGCCCTGCACGCAGCGGCCTGCCCTGCCGCCACCGGCTTGCCTTCTCAAGGCAGCCTGCCTGCTCAAGGAGGCCCCGGGAACCAAACCCGGGGCCTCCTATGTGGTAAACCGGCACCCTACCAATTGGGCTACAGCCAGCCCCACCCCCCACCCATGTAATCTTAACAATAATTATGAAGCCTTATTATCACCATTTTCAGATAAGAAAACTGAAGCTTTGAAGAGGTTAATGAGTTGCCCAGAGTCATAAATCTAGTAAGTGGCAAGCTAGGATTCACACCCAGGCCTCTTGCGCTCCAAAGTTATTTCCAGTCATGCTTGACAATGTTACTGTTAACACTAGGTGCTATCTGTGCAGTCATAATAAATAAATAATAAATTTAATTTACTTCTTCCTTCGATTTTTCTTTAAAATCATCTTTGAATATTTAAGCAGAAGGTGATTTGGCCAACAGTGTAAATAATGATCATATTTTACTTTCACACAGCACTTTAAAAACATTTTTGCTTCCTTGTAACAGGTAGAGTTCTTTGGCTGTAAGTCACAGAAACTAACTCTGGCTTACTCAGACAGGGAATTTTGAAAGGATATGGTGGAGCTCCATAATGGAAAGAAAGGGTAAAGAACCAGAACAAGAATTGACCTGCTCCCTGAATTCCTTCCTCTACCCCTAACTGTCCTAGTATTAATTCTTATTCTGGTTCCTCTGGGTATTGCCAATGGGACAAATGAGCTCCAACAGTGAATTGCTCTCATGATTCAAAGTCCAAGAAGAGAGCATCTAGGCAGCCAACCTTGTGTCGGGAATATATCCTTTGGCTAGAAGTGGGCAGGGTGCCTTCACTAAATGTCCCAACATACTGTATTCAGTGGGGTTCCCCTAAAGCAAAATTGGGGTGTTGGTACCAGAAGGAGGGTGTGTGCTGAGTAGCAAAACAAGTACCTATGACAATCTATTACCTCATTTAATTCTCAAAAAACTACCCTAGTGGGTAAGCACAGCAGGCATTATGAACTTCTATAGCTCCAAGGTCATATGGCTAATGGGAAACAGAACTGTGAATAAACCCAGACCATTCCACTAATCCACACTCTTTTGCAAATAAATAAATGTGCCCATGTTCCCAGGATGCAAAAGAATTTAGACTGGATGTGAAACAAAGTCAGAAATTAAGCTAACTTCTTTTTTTCCCAAGTATATGTTGTTAGGTAGCTCTGAAGGTACTCCATTCTCCCAGTACCAAATTCTTGTAGTGAGGACTAATAATGGTTATTGTGGCAGAACGAGGTTGACTTCATGTTTTAGTAGACTTCCTAGAGGCATACATTTTTAAAGCTCTTTTTAAGACTGACTTTCACCCATATACATATTAAATAGAGAACTCAATTAAACATTAAAATAATTTTACTAGAACGGTAAATCAAAACTTTAACTTAATAACTTTCTACATAGGTGTCTTAGTCTGCCAAAGGGCTTCCAAGAAAAGTACCAGAAGTCTGTTGGCTTTTATGAAGGGGATTTATTTGGGGTAAAAGTTTACAGTTCCAAGGCCATGAAAAGTCCAAACCCAGGCACCATCAGAGTTGCTTTCTCACCAAAGTCAGTTACTCTTGCTCCTGGCGTGTTGCCACGTGGTGAAGCAACTTGGTTGCAGATCTCTGCCCGGTTTCTCCTTCCCCTCCAGGCTCAGCCTTTTCACTTGAGCTCCATGGGCCCAGCCTCTTAAGGCTTCGTGCTTAAGTGATCCTGTAGTCCTCTCTCTCCTGGCATAGGTCTTGTTTCTTTCCAGGCCTCCTATATCAGTCTTGGCTGCTCTGCTCGCTTCCCAATTTCAGCTGTAAGCTATCAGGCAAATGGCTCAGCTCTCCCCGGGATCTCAGCTGTTTGAGTTCTCCTTTTTGTCACATGGCAGGATAAAAAAATGACAAAGCTATCACTTCCTCCCTGTGTCTGTCTGTCTATGTGAGTCCATTTATATCAGACCCAGCAAGGAGGCAGGGACTCAACCTGAGTCACACCTTACTGAAGTAGTTGAATCAAAAGCCCTAAAGCAATCTTAACGGGTAATCTAATCAAAGGCCCCTCAACTAAATTTAATACAATCAAAGGGTATCACACCCAGAGTAATAGATTAGTTTACAAACCTAATATTTCTCTTTTCTGGAATTCATAAAATAATCTCAAACTGCCAAATAAGTATATAGCCAAATAATGGATATCATGGAGTATTAAAGCTGTAAAAGATCTGATAAGTACATCAGTTTAGCTTCCAATTGTATGAGTAAACTGAGGTCCAGAGAAATGAAAGTGACTTGCCCAAAGTCACTTAGATAGACTAGAACCAGGCTCTCCAGACTCCTCCAGATTCTTAGTCTAACGCTCTTTCCAGTGTATTTTCTGTCCAAAAGACGTAAAACAAATATTCTCAGTGCTTACTTGTGGTTTGAAAACTTTTCTTGGATTGAAAGCACACTCTGTTCCCAAGGGTATGGTGAAATAGGAACTCTCATACATGCTGGAGGGAGAGATTTAACACCTCTGGGAGCCAATTTGGTAATGGCTCTCAAAATAAAAAAAAATGCTTGTGCCCTTTGATCTAGCAATTCTGCTTCTAAGAATTGATCCTACCAGAACACTCATACTTGAGAAGTGGACCATATACAAATGTATCCTTTTCAACGCCGTTTGCTATGGAAGAGGACTGGAAATTACCTAAATATTTGTGCGGCAACATCCACACATGAAATACTACACATGTATAAACTTGAGTATCATATATAGAAATATCTCTATTTAAAAACAAGGCACAAGGAGCGGATATAATTCAAGTTGTTGAGCGCATGCTTCCCATGTACAAGGTCCTGGGTTCAATCCCTGGTACCATCTTTTAAAAAAGCAAGATATAGAACGGTATGTGTTGTATACTACCAATTATATCAAAAAAGGGCGGGGGGGAAGAACACCACATGCTTATTTGCTTTTTTAAAAATACTTTTCATTGAACTATATCATTCATACATGAACATGCATAAACAATAAGTGTATAGTAAAGGTTGTGAATTTACAAAATAAACATGCATAACATTATACAGGGGTCCCATATATCACCCCTCTACCAACACCTTGCATTGTTGTGAAACATTTGTTACAAACTATTCAAGAGCATCATCAAAATATTACTACTAACTATAGTCCCTATCTTACATTTGGTGTATTTTCCCCCAACCCACCCTATTTTTTTAAAATATATTTTTATTATAGAGGTTGTAAACTTACAAAACAATCATGCACATGTGCAGAATTCCCATACAACACTCTTTCACCAACACACCACACCACGGTGGAATATTTGTTACAGATTATGAGATTATATTATCAGACTATGACCATAAACCATGGTCCATAGCGTACATTTAGCACACTTTTTCCATACTCTCCATTATCCATACAGTATGTCTATGGCATTGATGCAAGAATATTTTAGTATTGCTATTAACCATAGTCCATAGGTGTAGCAGTTTGATATTATTGATGAATTCCAAAAAGAAATATTGGATTATGTTTGTAAACTGGTCTTTTCCTTTGGGTGTATTAGATTCAGAGGTTTTACTTTTACTTAATTAAATTATGATTAGGGCTTTGATTGGGCCACATCAGTAGGTGTTGAGTCCCCACCCCTTGGTAGGTGGGTACTCCCAGATAAAAGATATGGCAAAAGAAGAGAGTTGGAGTTTTGATGTTGGAGTTCTGATCCTGAGTTTTGAGCTTGAGCCCCAGGAAGTAAGCACTCAGAGGAGCTTGGTCGTGAGGAAAGAGAGAAGGTTCCGGGAAAAGGGATGAGCCGTTCGCCTGACAGTTCACAGCTGGCCTTGTGGAGACAGGCAAAGACTAGAGAGCTTCATAGTCTACAGCTGACCTTATGGAGGAACCAGAGGTGCTGAGCCAGGGAGAGGCAAGCCCCAGGAAAAGAGGGACCAAGGAAGCCTGAACCCTGGCTGACGTCGGCAGCCATCTTGCTCCAACATGTGGCCATAGACTGGTGAAGGAAGTAACTTAATGCTTTATGACCTGGTAACTGTAAGCTTCTATGCCAATTAAATATCCTTTATAAAAACCAATTGATTTCTTGCATTTTGCATCAGCACCCCTTTGGCTGACTAATACAATAGGTCACACCAAGTATATTTTTCCCATGCTTCTCCACATTCCCACCACCCTGCAATAGTGGTGTACATCTGCTTTAGCACACAGAAGGACACTCTTGCATCTGTGCCATCAACTACAATTCTCATCCATCTCTGGGTTTACTGTGTTATTCAATCCCTAGGTTGCTCTCTAGCTTTCTTTCAATTGACATTTACTTCCCCAGACTACCCTTTTCAGCCACAATCCCATTTATAAACCAGCTGCTACTCACTGTAATATGTTACCATCAACTCTATTTATTTGCACACTTTTACAGTCAAGTTAATTAAAACTTCTACATACATTAAGCATCAGTAGTTCTTCTCAACCCTCATCTTATCTCCTAATAACCTATACTCTAGGTTTTAACTCCATGTGTTTATTCTCTGTATTTAGTTCATATTAATGAGACCATGCGATATTTGTCCTTTTGTGTCTGGCTTACTTTGCTTAGCATAATGTCTTCAAGATTCATCCATGTCATCATATGTGTCCCAATTTCATTTCTTCTTATTGCAGCATAGTATTCCATCGCATGTGTATACCACATTTTGTTTATCCATTCATTGGTTGATGGACATGGGTTGTTTGCATCTTTTGGCAATTGTGAATAACGCTGCTATGAACGTCGGTGTGCAGATGTCGGTTTGTGTCATAGTTTTTATTTCTTCTGTATATATTCCTAGTAAAGGAATTGCTGGATCATATGAGAGTTCTATATTTAGCTTCCTGAGGAACTGCCAAACTGTCTTCCACAGAGGCTGCACCATTTTACAATCCCACCAACAGTGAAAGAGTGTTCCTATTTCTCCACATCCTCTCTAGCACTTATTGTGGTTTGTTTTTTTAAACAATGGCCATTCTATGTGGTGTTAGATGATATTGCATTGTTTTGATTTGCACTTCCCTAATAGCTAGTGATATGAAACATTTTTCCATGTGCTTTTTGGCCCTTTGTATTTCCTCTTAGGAGAAATGTCTACTTAAATCTTTTGCCCATTTTTTAATTGGGTTGCTTGCTCTTTTATTGTTGACTTGTATGTTCTTTCTCTATTTTTTTTAAAGATACATTAATTACATAAATGTTACACAAAAATTTTAGGGATACCCATATGCCCCATCTCCCACACCTCCCACAACCTCCGACATATACATTCTTCATTAGTGTGGCACATCACCTGCAATAGATATACACATTTTGGGGCTTTGCCACTAAGCATGGACCGTAGTTCACATTGTAGACCACACTCTCTCCCACACAGTTCTGCATGATATATGATGATATAAAATGGCCTATATCCACCATTGCAATGTCACCCAGGACAGTTCCCAAGTCCCAAAAAAGCCCCCATATTACAACTGCCCTTCCCTCTCCCTGCCCACAAAGCGTCCTGTGGTTACTGGCTCCACATACTTTTGTAATTTCTTCCATTGCGTGAATCACAACAAGTCTATAACAGGACACCAGCAAGTCTACTCTAGTCCATAGTGCTCCCCCAATCCCGAGGAGTCTGGGATGGTGATGTCCCCTCCACCCCCAAGTGAGAGAGGAATTATATCCCGTGGATAATATGGATGAGATTACCCTGCCTGCAGCTGCAGTCTCTCTCCATTCCCCAGGATAGCCATTGTCCATCATCATCTCCCCACTAGGAGTCCTGGGTGAGTCTGTTGAGTTGTAGAGTAGGAGTTGCAGCTCCACTGAGCCTCTGGACCCAGCTGGCACATGGACAGCCCATAGTCTCCGCTCTCTGGAACTGCACCTAAAACTCTGGCATCACATATAGGTTTGAATAGAAGAGACAGATGGTCCATGTACAGTGAAGACATGTTTTGATCAGACTCTGTCACTCTCAGGAACAAGGATTCCAAATTAGGGCCCACTGGTAAGGCACCAAACTCTGGGGCTATTTGCCCTGATATAGGACCTGGATGTCTCCAGAGCCCTCAGGAGCCCCTCTGTTTGGGGTGATATCCATACTGGAAGCCTAGGAGGTCCTACTGGGATGTGCATAAGTGTTACCTCTGGCTTGACCTCCCGACTCACTTTGAAGTATCTTAGCCCTATGAACTCATTTGTCTTTACCATTTCCCCCTTTTATTTGAAGTGTTTTTCTAGTTGTTTTGCCCATCAGCACTTGTTAGTAATCCCTTGTTACCAGGGAGGCTCATCCCCGGGAGTCATGTCCCACACTGGGAGGAAGATAATACATTCATATGCTGAGTTTGGCTTAGAGAGAGGCCACATTTGAGCAACAGGGAGGTTCTCCAGAGGCAACTCTTAGGCACCCCATAACACCAGGCTGTTTCAATTTCAAGAGCAAAGACTCATAAGGCTAGTCATCAATAACAAGGACCCATCAATGTATT
>PVKH010048841.1:0-10172 GCA_004027955.1 Chaetophractus vellerosus | reverse complement strand
GGGGGGGGGGGAGCCTAGGCTAGACCTGCAATCTGATCTGGGTGGGAAGAAGCCAGTCCCCACCTAAACTGTGATTTTCAGTCAGCCCCACTTCCCCTCATGCCAGGGGAGGAGTTAAAATGGCAGCTACCACCCTTAGGATTATACCTTAGTTAGCTGAATTTACTAGTCAGTAGCTGAAGTTGGTGCCCAACTGTCTCTTCCTCCCATTTTTGGGAAATGGATCTTCCAACTCCAGGCTAGAAGTAGTTCCCAAGGCGTCCTGCCCTGTCAGCAGGGGACTGACACTGGCCTCCTCAGTGTGGAGGGCTCTATTCATGAATCTCCAATGCGGATGGGCAGTCTCCTCCTTCCATTCTTCCAAAGATGTTGCAGGATGCTCTTTTGGTCTCCTGAGCTCCTGAAACAGGGGGATTAGATAGGTCTGGCTGATTACTAACTGTACTATAAGACGAGCTGACCCTTGGACCTCCCTCCTTTGCTGCTATCTTTTATTTTTTTAACTTGCAGTAATATAGCTGACCTAGAGAAGTAACATTTTTAGCCTAAGATCTAGATCTGGAAACAGGAGATCATGTGTAAAGTAAATAGAATAAAGGCTTTTTCTTAGGAAGAACCAGCCTAAGACAAAATTTTATGAGATGAAAAATATTCTTAGCATCTTTTCATCTCCCTTTCTCCTTCCCTCCTTTCCCTCCCTCCCTCCCTCTCTGCCTCTCTCCCTTCTTTTTTCTCTCCTCTTCTCTTCAGTGTTATATTTTTGTTCCACTTTTGTTCCCTCTAGCCTACCCAATCTCTGAAAATGTCCCAGGATACCCCAAATACATGTTAAATGGAATGTATTTACCCTCCATCTGGCTCTGTAATTCCTCTTCTCAGAATCCATTCTAGAAGAAATATTCTGAAATGCTGACAAAGATTTTTGCATAAAGATGTCAGTCACAGCTTCCTTTCAATAATAAACTTGGAAACTACCTAAATATACAAAATTAAAGAAATGATTACATCAATTATGGTCAATACATACAATGCCATTTTAGGCAATCATAAAAACTATATATATGAAAGCTTTTAATGGCAGGAAAAATACATATGTTTAAATGTAAAGGAGAAAGTGCAAGGTAAAAGCAGTGTGATAGCCCTTGGATAACGCACATTTAAAAAGGAAAGAAAAAGTCCAAAATATTAAATGTCTATAAATTGGGATGGTGGGATTATAAAGTGATTATATAGTTTCCTCTGTTTTCTAATGTACTGGTTATATCAACCAGAAAACAAGTAAATGCTCAATTAAGGATAAAACTCTCGTTCACAATAAATTGCCTGATTTTCTATTAATCCTTTTAGATGTACCATCATCTTAAAAAATGATTCTTGCCAATCCCACTATATCTTAGCTAGTAAGATTCCATGCAGCACAAGAAAATGAAGCAAATGTTGAGAAAGTTTTGAGGGAGGTAATTTGAAATACAGCAACTGCAATTAAATTCCTGAACATAGCTCTTTAAACACAATTTCTATCCTTTTTTTTAATGTTTGATCTATTTATAAGTTCATGTTTTGCTTTCTTCCTTTTCTTTCCTTCTTTTTTTTTTCTTTTTTTTTTTTTACCCTGGAAGCAAAGACTCTGGAAATGGGAGAAAGGGAGAAGATACAGGTCAAAGATAAGACTGTAGGAGATGTAAATCAGCCTAGGGGGTGGGGATTATAATTAGATTAGACAGGTCCAATGTGATTTAGTGCTTGCAAATTAGGAGTTGCTGATACTCTTTTGCTAGCAGCATTTGTTAATCTGTTTATTTCTTTTTTATAGGTCAAGCCAGCAGTTATATCATTTTCAGGCCTCTGCATAATAACTAGATGAGTTTTCACTGGAATTATTAGGCTACTCCTTGACACATTTAACTTCTTCACTTCACTTCAGCTTCTCTGTTCCTAGAAGACAGGATGAATGATTCCATTCTGTCACTGCTGCCTTCCACCAGGGGACACCACTTTCATTCCTGAAGGACAACCTGGAGTCAGAGAGTGGAAGAGCACCTGGCCCCTTTGATTTCAATTGGAGTTTCCCAGGGAATGAAATTCCACCTGCTAGGCATGAACTGATTTCAGGAAAAAGAGAAAAAAAAAGTAGTTAGTAGGGTTTAGGATCCATTTTCCCAATACCCCCAGGATGAAACTATGTTAATTTCCCCCACAGGGGCTGGGCTACAGAGAGGGTTCTGTGGAAGAGAAGAAGCACCATGCTCTCAATGGGCTCATTTCCCCCATATCACAGGGTACTACATACGCAGGTGAACGTTCCAGTACAAATGTGCAAATGAAAAATTGAATGGCAAAATCTTATGTCAAGTGCAATGTCTGTCCACCTCCACTCATTACCTTTCTGTCTTGGATGGTGATATTTAAAATGAGGGAAATGTAGGAACTTTATGATTAGAAAGTAAATTATAAAACTCAAATACACTTAAAAGTGATAGTGACTGGTGGGAGAGCTGAGACCCTTAGAGTTCTGAAACTGCTGTCATCATGTATAAGTAAACCTAGAATTGTGTTTCATCTTATTAATAATGAGCTGCTGTATAGATCAAGTCTTATTACAGCAAACCACAAGTGACTATCAAAATTCGTTTGCTAAAATGAATGTTACTATACTAAATGAGTGCTGCCTAATATTGTGTATTTTTTCTTGCTCATGCAGTGATATTTGCTGTTAGGGGATTTGACCTCTCCCAGCTTTCTTCAAATTTAGTGAATGTTTCTTATTCTCTCCCTCCCTTGTTCCCTGTGAGCTTTATACAATTTGACAATCTCTTTTGGAGCAATTTGAAAATATGAACCTTAGGTCATCAGAATTTGTGTATTCTAATAGAAACTGGCACAATAATTCAGAAGTAGAATTCATTAAAGACCTATGGTCTCCCAAATACCAGTCAAATTGTTTTCTATAGAGTCAAGAAGATATGGCTATTCCCTTTTTATTTCAGTTCCCATAGTATAACTTACAGCGGCACTGTTGGGTCCTATGCAATCGTGGTGGAGGCATTGCAGCAGAGGAAGAAATGGTGTTTGTTGAATGTTTACCATGGACATGACATTGCACAAAGAATTGAACTTAAACTGAAACTCTGAGTCAGCTGATTCTATATGTAATTTTTATACATAAAAACCCGAAATTCATAAAACCTTAAGTAATTTAACCCAAACCCTAAGTTGAGAAGTATGGAAAGAGTCAAGGAATATTTCATTGAAGAAATGGCCACTGAGCTAATAATTAAAAGATGAATATGAGTTACTTGAGTAAAGAGGGGAGGGAACAGTGTTTCTAGTAGAAGGAACAGCATCCACAAAAAAAAACTTAGTGAGAGAGAATTTAAGAATAAGATAAGTATGGTTAAAAGACAGAGAGAGTGGGTGATGGTAGGGATGTGGGTAGGGGTTAGGCCAAGAAGTGCCTTGCAGACCTTTATAAGGACTTTTGGTTTATCCTAAAAGAATGAGAAGCCGCTAAGAAGCCCGAATGAAGGGTTTTAACATGAACAGATTTGTAATTTGAATACAGCTTTATAATTGTAGTGTAAAGAACCATTTGATACAGACTGTCAGTTCGGTAATCTGGGTGAAACTCCTGGCAATTTAGAATGGCTTTGGTAGACATGGAGAAAGAGAGATTTTGGGAATGAGAGGCAGAAGTAATAGAATTTAATGATGGATTAAATATAGGGAAAGCTCCATAAAATCATGAAGGTAAAAGTCCTTACTGAACATTATATAAACTTCAGATGTTACCAGGCTTGACTTCAGGAAAAGTCAGTGGTTTTTGATACAAATTATCTACAAAATGGTGTGGTATAAATGGTACTTGAATTTTACAGTAATGTGATGCAGTTTGCACATGGTATTTCATGGGTATCAGGTCTCTAAAGTTCATTTCCATTCACACATTTCTGCTGTTGAAGCCTGGGTCTTCTTAAAGACTCTAGCTGCTTTGCTCTGGGCCCTCGAGCTCTTGACAGCGTTACATGACCAGTACTGAGAGAGAGACCGAGCTACAAGTAGCAACTGGTAGAGACCAGCAATGATGGTAATTACGTTCTTGGGATCATTCTTGGGCATTTCCATGCTGTTATCTTCAATGACCCTGGTTATTTCATCAAAGGCGCTGTAATCTAGGAATCTCAAAAGCATGAGATAAATTGAAATTTATTCAGTATAGAAGGCAGCACCACTGGGAGAAGATTGTTCATGTACTCCTCCATGTTTGGTGGAATCACCTGTGATCGTAAGTGGATCTGGCAGTCTTCCCGGAGGAGTGATCTTCCCTCTGAAGTAATAAAAACATTTATATTGCAGGGGAATTTAGGGTGACACAGAGCTCTGCCTGGCATACATAATAAGATTTATGAAGATAAGGAGTACTCAGAGAGAACCTGACTTGTAAAATTTGGTCGTTTGTTTTTTGTTAGTGCTGGATTAGTGGCATGGATCACATGTTTGGTTTTGGATATGTATTTGCTGCATTTGTGAAACTTAAATGTGAAAGGTGGTTGGATATATGAACTGGATTCTAGAAGTCTAGGCTTACACATTTGTGAATCATCTGATTATAGGTACAACTGAAGGATGGGTGTGGGTTCCGTCCACTAGGGTGGAGTACACCAGCAGTCAGTGGCCAAGTTGAGGATAATGAGCCTTCAGAGAGAAACAGAAGAACCAGATATTTAGGAAGAAAACAAGGAGACTATTGGTTTGGGGAAGGAAAAGAAAATGATGTTTCAAAATATAGGGAGGGATGGATAGTGTCAAATGCTGTGATAGACCAACTAATGTCAGAAATAAAACAAACATTTGTATTGGTGTTTAGTAACATTGATGATCCTATCAAGAGCCATGTGATGGAGATGGAAGCCAGATTCAAAAGGGTTGAAGAATAAGGGTGGGATGCGACTATAGAGAAGTACAGCTTTTAGCTGTGAATGGAAGGAGAGAGAGGGGGGCGTGGGGAAGATAGTTTAAGTAAGGTGGTCAGTGCAGACAGAAAGCCGCATGAAGTAAGGAAATGATGTTCTGGGAAAAGAGGACCAAAAATTCACTTGAGGCAGGTTGAATGCTTGGGATGATTGAGGATGAGCAAGAAGACTGGAGGGACTGGAGCTGAGTGGGAAAGGCTATTGGGATTCACATTTCGTTCTAAATGTGAAGGTAATGCATTGGGAACTTCTGAGCAAAGAAGTGGCAATGTCCGTTTTCATTGAACTTCTCAGACCGCTTTGCAGAGAACAGATTGTGAAGAAGGCGGAAAGGATAAACCCAACTAGGAGACTGCTCATTCAATATTCAGCCAACATTTACTGAATGTCAACTATATGCCAGGCATCTGAGTCTAGGCTAAAGAAATTGGTCACTTGGACTTGAACAAGGGAAAAGTGCTCAGATTTGAGATATACTTTGAAGGTAGAGCTGATGGAATTTGCTGCTGGCATTAGAAAGAGTTGAGTCAAGGACGCTCTCAAGGGTTTTGGCTTGAGCAACTGGGTGAATGGCGATGCTTCTCCTGGGACTGGGATCTTTTGAAAAGGAGCAGTTTTGAAGGGCAGAGCAGCAAGAGCTTTGTTATGGCCTTGTTAAGGGAATGACAATTTTTATTTATAGGACTATTATGCAGATTAAATAACATAATGTATGTTAAGGGCTTTGTACAGAACAGTAAGCACTCAGCATATGATTGTCTTTATTGTTCTTGCTGCGGTTATCATTATTGGAGTGGATAATAGTGAAAAATGGCATCTGATTTGGTAGGCACACAGACGGGGTTTTAATTGTGGCTTTATCATTAACTCAGTTTTTAATTGTGCTCTGCAACTTTGAGCAATTTGTTTTTTCTTTGTGTATCTCAGTGTTTACATCTCTGAAATTTTCCAAGGTAAGTGTCAGATGAGGAATTGGACTAGAGGATCTATAAGAGCCCAAGTAGTTGGGGCCTCCTAGGAGTCTATGCAATGATTCCTGGTTAGAAATAGCGCGATACCTTTTTACATTGCTATAAGTCAGTCACTTCCGAGTTTAACAATCAACGTGCATCATCTTATTGCACACTCTTGGAGAGCATTAACTGAATTAATTTAAATTTCCTCTCGAGGAAAAACATTTTAAATTCTCTTTGTAACATCATTCATGGTAAAATAACCTTTGTATAGGTGTGAAAGTCTAGCACCAAACACCCCCCACCAACATGTATTCAGCTTTTTAAAAATTTAAATCTTTGGCCCTTATTGAGGGATTTTAGAAAATAAGACACAAACTTGGAGGACAATAGAGAGGGAAGCCTAGGGATTTTGATATTTAATTACTTTGTAGAAGTAAACTTTAGTCAATTAAGGAGCCATGGTTTCTCTTCTATTAGTAAATTGAATTATGCAATAAAATATCAGTGGAGACTGCAGTGCTCTCTTGGACAGACACTGCTGTTTTAATTATTTATAGGGCCAAATCTATCCAAATACTCATTATCTAAGGTGAAACAGAGGTAAAGAAAACCCCCAAAACTCTTCATTCTCTACTTTCCCTTACATAAAGGGATGGTTTTCTCACTTGCTTTTGTGCCATCACTGGGTCTCAAGGCTCCATTCCTAAGGCGTTGCAGCAGTCAGTGCCTACTAGTTTTCTTATGATCTCAAGTATCATCAGCTCGTTGAATGGTTCTGAGTGACCAGGGATAAACGTTGTGGAGAGTTGGGGAGGATTTGTTCCAAAGAGTTGTTCCTCTAAGACACATCCCGCTGGCTAGTTATCTGTTTACTTTCCAACAACTTAAAGATGTTAAATTTATAATATGCCATTAACATCCTGCTTTATTATAAGTAGCAGAAGCAGCATTCCTAGTCTGAAAAATGTGCATTTGAGAGGGCTTAAAATTTTCTTGAGTGATGTCAGTCTTCTACTGCTACTAATGACCTACCTTTCAGCTAGTGCCAGAGGTACTGAGGATGGAATCTTGTGGTATCACTTTGGGATGCTATTGATGTGTAGATACGTTCTCATTCCTAATATCTGGAAAGAAAACCTAATATTCCAGTGCATTCCTTCCATGTGGCTGATCCATAAATAGCATCTCAGTGGCTTCTTGTAACAAGTAAAAAGTATTAGGATGGTAGGGGAGGAGCACAGCTGCCCTGTATATTCTAATAGAAAAATCAAGATACACTATAGTTATAAAATTTAGTCCTTTGGTGCAGTTTTCTTAATAATGATTCTAATTATCTTAACTGAATGGTGGCTATTGTGCAGGCACCAGAGCTGGTCCAGGTTTTGTTTGCCCTTATCTAAGACACAGGAATTTAGGCAGCAGGTGAAATTCCTTACTAGAGCATCAGTTCTTCCTGTGAACCCAGGGATCATGCTCTGCCTGGTTTTCCTCTCTAACTGTAACTGCTTCCCCAGCTCCTGCCCTGGACCGGTCTGTACTGCTCTGGGCATTCTGCCAACGGGTGACTAGTTATTAGCTCACTTCCCCGAGTCTCAGCAGGGGAGACTGAACCATGTGGCCCCATCTGGACCCTAGATTTTCTTTCTTGCATCCAGCTGTAACCTTGATTTTCATAAACGATGTCTATACCCGAGACCTCAGACTTATCCCAACACATGACTCCCTGCCACATAACCCTGTAAGCAGGTGCTTTATACTTGACGAACTTGACACTAGGAAAGAATAACCTGCTTGCTCAAGGTCACGTAGCTGGTGCTTGACCAAGAGTTCAGACACCCACTGTTTACTAGACCATGTGGCACCCATTCCATTACGCATCACTCATTCTCGATTCCGCTGCTCACCGTCTCTTGTTTGAATGACTATCAACTGCTCACATTTTACTCACGTTTTATACCCCTAGAGCTAGGGAATAATGTTTCTTGAACCATACTCATTTTAGGTAGTGCCTTATTTAACCTTGCCCAGGGCTGAACGAATCCTTGCAGTGCTTCCTAGCCAGCCAGTACGCCTGACTAGATATGTGATTGCACGTTAGAAAGTTTGGTCCGATACCCTGGGGCATGGGGTTCTACTGCAGGGCATCAGAGGGTGAGAATTCACTTCTGCTCTGTGAGGGAATTCCTACCCCCTGCCCCAGGCCACCACCAAGTCTAGTTCTCCAGTGTGAAGAGGCAGCACAACTGTCTCCTCAGTTCCTGAAGCATTTGTTCCAAAGTTTTCATCTCAGTTACTTATTTGACTTTCACTGAAAGCATTTTCCCTTAGGCCCAAAGCTGTACCTGGTGGTGAAGAAGGCCAAAAAGGGAAGAGCCATTTGGAAAAGTCAGCATAAATGATTGATTCTACCACCTCATTTGTAAATAGCCCTTTCTTTGGATAGCTGAGAATCTAAATCCATGGGACCCTTGGTTTCTATAGAACAATCTACAAGATCCGTGCAGGGATAATTACCTTCATCCACCCCCTAGTTTTGCAGTACTGAGAGGAGGCACCTGAAGCCACAATTCCTGTTTGGCAATTTGTGAAAGGCTTTCTTATGAAGACTCTAGCCTTTTATATCATTCATTCATTATAAAAATGGTACTGGTTGTCCTCAAAAAAAAAATGCAAGTATCCCCGGATGAGATGCATATAACATCTTATCAGTTATTTATACCTCTTTGTGAAACTGATTATGAGATTCTTTCCAGGCACCTGGTAGAAAGCAAGTCTGATATTGGTGAGGGAGAAGGAGAAGGTAGAAGGCTGTAGATGAGTGCTGAGAGAGGAGGGTGGAAATCATTGAGGACAACCTCCTGTGCAAGCAGTTTTTCCTGGAGCTGTCGACTGAGAAGTGCTGAGCAATGGACACTTGCTTCTGTCATGAATAACAGAGCTACATGTGTCCATAGTAAACTCCTGAAACACAACCATGCTTCCTTCCAACCTTAGATGACAGAATACTAATGTCTGTTATCCTTACAGCAGCCCTGCGTCTGGGCCCCTCACACTTAACTTTATGGTCTGTTTTATTTCCCCTTTGCATCTATTAGAAACAAATAGTCAAGGGGATTAATCAAAAATGTTATTGCTTCAAAAAGCAGCAAACATGTTGCCTGACTGGCTTGTGCCCGCATAAAGTCTTGGAAGGAAAAACTGTCATGCTTAATGGTTTTGATGAGCCCACCGAGTCTGACTGCTTTCTTTTTGCTTGACTTGCAAATTTATTTCCATTTTGGCATCTTAGCAATCATCTTTAAGCAAACATTAAGGTTTCAGTCAGTAGAGCTGGGGTATTAGCAATGAATTTGCTGACCCATTGAAGACATGGAGGTAAGGCATATTCTGAGGTATGGCCACCGTTAGATATTTCCTTACATTTTCAAAGTGATAAGACATCGTTTGGGTTTTTATAGCACTTTTTTTTATGAGCCAAGGGGTGATATAAAGCCATGTCTCTGGGACAGGCTTTGAGAGGTTTTACTTGGTAATATTTTAAGGCTGTCTCAATACTGGAAATTTCTTCTGTCTTTTCTCACCTGCTTTCTGCTGATTTTACTGCTCTTTTCCAATAAGTAAACATGAGTGGACTAACAACAACAACAAAAACTTTGTTGCTTAAGCTCCTCATTGCCAGCTCTGTTTTAGGTCTGGTGTAAAAGGAGGTTGAAACTTATTTCCATCATTCAGTTTGGAGTTCCACTTGGTTTCACAAAATTTAGTCCTTAATTCTCTTATTGTTTCAGAAAATTTACATTGGCTAAAAAAAAACAACTCCAATAAATCAAGATATTTGGTTTATGTTCCACTCTGGCACCTTCTAAAATAAAATGGTCATTTGTGCTGAGGATAATTTTAGATAAGTGAATAAGTAGTGTACAGTTTCCTTGGTGTTCTTATGAGCAGCCTAGAAATTGCCACAGCTAGACTGAAGAAATTAAATACTGAAGTCTGCCTGAGGTGAGATTTTAAAGAAATCCTATTTTTTACTCAAGCTCTCCTCAGTTTTTGTGTCCTATTGGAGGACCTTGTGGTGAGGGAATGAGGGAGAAGAGAAGGGGGGTATAAAGGGATAGTGTTATGATATCAACACATCATATTTAAAAATATTTTATTGGGGTATGATTTATATAAAGTAAAATGTAGAGTTAAATTATTCAGTTCAGTAAGTTTTGACAGGTGTATGCACTTTTGTCCCCCCCCC
>PVKH010048840.1:0-10156 GCA_004027955.1 Chaetophractus vellerosus | reverse complement strand
TCTCATCCTCTAAGTCCATTGTAGCAGTGGTGGCCCCACCAATGTCTGAGCCTATCTCAGAGTCATTCTTCCTCAGCATATGAATGCATTACCTTCCTCCCAGGGTGGGACATGACTCCTGGGGTTGAGCCTCCCTGGCAACGAGGGATTACTAACAAATGCCAACGGGCAGTGCGACTGGAAAAAGACTTTGAATAAAAGGGGGAAATGGTAAAGACAAATGAATTCATAGGGCTAAGAGACCTCAAAGTGAGTCGGGAGGGCAACCCAGAGGTAACACTTATGCACATCCCATTAGGACCTCCTAGGCTTCCAATATGGATATCACCCCAAACAGAGGGCCTTCTGAGGGCTTTGGAGATATCCAGGTCCTATATCAGGGCAGATAGCCCCAGAGTTTGGTGCCTTACCAGTGGGCCCTAATTTGGAATCCTTGCTCCTGAGGGTGAAAGAGTCTGACTGAAATATGTCTTCACTGCACATGGTCCATCTGTCTCTTCTATTCAAACCTATATTTGATGCCAAGTTTTAGGTGTACTTCCAGAGACTGGAGACTATGGGCTGTCCATGTGCCAACTGGGTCCAGAGACTCTGTGGACCTGCAACTCCTATGCTACGACTCAATGGACTCACCCAGGACACCCAGTGGGGAGATGATGATGGACTATGACTATCCTGGGGACTGGAGAGAGCCTGCAGCTGCAGGCAGGATAATCTCTTCCACCCTATCCACGGGATATAAGGCCCCTCTCACTTGGTGGTGGAGGGGACATCACCATTCTAGACTCCTCAGGATTGGGGGAAGAACTATGGACAATAGTGGACTTGTTGGTGTCCTGTTATAGACTTGTGATTCACGCAATGGAAGAAATTACAAAATTATGTGGAGCCAGGGGCCACTGGACACTTTGGGGTCAGGGAGAAGGAAGGGCAGTCATAATACGGGGGCTTTTGGGGGACTTGGGAATTGTCTTGGGTGATGTTGCAATGGAGAATATAGGCCATTTTATATCATCATGTATCATGCAGAACTGTGTGGGAGAGAGGGTGGTCTACAGTCTGAACTGTGGTCCATGCTTGGTGGCAAAGCCCCAAAATGTGTTTATCTATTACAGGTGATGTGCCACACTGATGAAGGAGGTATATGTGGGAAGTTGTTGGAGGTGTGGGAGGTGGGGCATATGGGTACTCTTAAAATTTCTGTGTAACATTTATGTAAAACGATGTATCCTAAAAAAATAAAATAAAAAATAAAGCATACAATTCAAAAAAAAAAAAGGAAATAAACCCTGAAGATTAATCCTTTAAAAGTTTGATCAAATGAAGGATGTTACTAATGTGGAACAGTGTGGGAGAGGTAGGCAATGGGGCATATGGGAATCCCCTACACTTTTTATGTAACATATATGTAATCTAAGTATCTTTAAAAATGTCTGATCAGAAGGGTATGTTTCTTACATTTCTGTCCTGAATGCATTATATTATATATGGAAAGTCATATTTATTTTAGCCTTCTGACTGGGGGGTATATATTTCTTTTTTCTATATTTATCCTATATATTACTTTTGTCCAAATCCATGAACTGTCCATACAGTGACTTATCCATTAATAAAAAAAACAATATATGGGAGAAAAAAAGAAAGATAATACATGTTTTCAGCCCATTACCTCTATGTGCCCATTCCTGCCTTTGGAATTTTGGAAATTAACCAGACTTTCTTTATTCCATTCTGACCCTTTCTCTTTCAGTCCACACTGGTAGGGTTTCTGTTGGTATAACATTCTCAAAAATCTGGTTACAATTTTCAGAAGCCCAAGCCACAAAACAAGAGTGTCATTGATAGATCATTCCTGGATAACTCCATTTCTCTTCCTGACTTCTTCTGAGATAATGATTGATTAGATCCATGAAACAAACACATGTCTAGTTTCTTTGGCATAAAGTCTCCCAGGCCCTTCCTTGCTGTTCTCACCAGAGCACACTTTCTCATCTGTTGCTTTCTGGATAGGCTAAGAATTTTTCAAATATCAAACGCTGGATCCTTTTAGCTTAGCAGTTCCTTCTTCAAGTTATCCTTTTCTTCTCACACTTTACTATAAGTAGCAAGGCAATACCAGTCCACACCTGCCACACTTTGCTTGGAAATCTTCTTAGCTAAAATCTTCAAGTTCACCACTCACAAGAACCAACACTAGAACACAATACAGTCAAATTCTCTCCCACTTTATAACAAGGTTTGCCTTTCCTCCAAGGTCCAGTAACATGTTCCTCATCTCCTTCTATGGCCTCACCAGAAGCACCATTAATGTTCACATTTCTACCAGCATTCTTTTCATGGTGATATATGTATTCTTTAAGATGATAGAAACCTTCTGTATGGCTTACCTTTCATCTTCCTGAGCCCTCATAAAAATCACCTTTAACATCCATATTTCATGAGAGAAATCTAGTCTTTTTCTATCATGTACTTTGAAACACTTACAACTTCTATCTATTACATAATTCCAAAGCAACTGCCACATTTTTAGGTATTTATTTCAGCAGCACCCCACTTCTGGGTACCAAAGTCTATAATCTATATCAGCCAGTCAGGGTTCTCTACAGAAACAGAACCAATAGAAAAAAATTATATATATATAGGAATTTATTCAAGAAAGTGGTTAATGTTATTCTGGAGGCTGGCAAGTCCAAATTTTGTAGGGAAGGACAGGAGTTAATCTCAAGCATCTTGAGATAGAAATTTTTCTTCTCAAGAAACTCAGATTTTGCTCTTTAAGACTTTCTACTGATTGGATGAGGCCAACCCAAATTATCAAGGATAATATTCTTTACCTATGGTTTAATGATTGGTACTACAAACTATCATCACAAAAACGCCTAGGTTAGTGTTTGTTTAAATCACTGAGGAGTATAGCCTAGTCTATGTGACACATAAAACTATGTATCACAATATATATTCAACTCACTTCAAGACAAGGAACACTCTTTGAGGACACACTATGATGAGATGCTCTTCTAGATGTAACATTGTATAGAAATCCAGTTGAATAAGAATTTCAATCTTGAAGGAATGAAACATATACTTCTAGGAATCAGGAAAAAGTGTTAGCAAATATTTAGTCATTTCCTTTCACCACAAAAGTCTTGTTGGAATTTTCAACTGTACTTCTGCAGATAAAATCTGGTTTGCACAATTATTGAATCAAGGAGAGTGGACATTTGGGCAGATTCTAATCAGTGGCATGGAAGATGAGAAGTAGTGGGAGCTATCCCACTCATTATCCCCTACTTTCCCCCTGAGCAGACAGTAAGGGACTGTATTGTCTGTAGAGATTCCTAAAACAACAATAAAACCTATTTAAAAAGAAAAATCAACTTCTTTTTATTATCACCATGAACTGGAAATTCCAAAGCACGTGAGTAACAAAATATGTTTCCCTACCCATTGAAGTAAAACTACCTTTATAACAATTGTTCTAAGAAACTGATGTTTTGAAAGATGGAAGCTAAAATTTGACCTTGGAGAGCATTATCTTAGATAATTATCTTATATTTAAGGGTTTGGCTATAGAGATAAAATAGAGAAAGAAATTTCTCCAGAAAAGAAGGGATAAGCCATTGGCACATTTGAGCCTAAGAAGGTACATTACTGGTAAGAAGCATAGAAAATGAACTCCAAGAACTGTAGTATCAGATATCTGGTCATAAGATTTCCTGTTATGTACTTCAAGAAAGTTTTATCTAAACACTGCAACCTAATGTTAGCTGTAATTTGAGGAATGACAGAAGTGGTCCATGCACATGCAGGATGAAAGTGATTGGTAAAGACCTTCAAGAACATGAAGTAGAAGTTATGATGTGGCAAGAGGTTGCCAGCAAAGAAATCCAGAGAAACTTGGAATGAAATGTGTCTAGAAACGAGAATAGTTAAGGGAAATGTGTAAGCCTTGGAGTCACAACTTG
Source organism: Chaetophractus vellerosus (assembly GCA_004027955.1). Taxonomy (NCBI): domain Eukaryota; kingdom Metazoa; phylum Chordata; class Mammalia; order Cingulata; family Chlamyphoridae; genus Chaetophractus; species Chaetophractus vellerosus. The sequence goes on along the minus strand of PVKH010048840.1, from coordinate 6,191 downwards.
ACACCTAAAGAGTCTAGGGCAGGAAAAAATAAAGTATGAAAGGTGTAGTGGAACCTGTAGAGCTCATGTCTCTCTAAAAGGTTGGAGATAGTAATCACTAGTCAACTGATGTCCCATGTGCAAAAGTGGCCAGACCTACAACTTTTTAAAGAGACTTGAAAAATTCGACTTCATGTGGAAATTACTCATCTTTTAAAAACTGAAAAGTAATGGAAAAATTAATGTTTTTCCTTATTGCAACTGCTAATAATCATTCCTTGGGAAATTTTGGAGATTCCCAACATTCACATTATGGAGATCTAGGTTGTTAAGAAAAGGAAGACCTGTTAAAAGCATATCTTGTAATATTTATATTATATCTATGAAACAAGGCAGACCCAGTTAAGCTGTATGAGAAAATTGCAAGAAGCGATCACGAAAGTTTCCATGGAAGAAGGGCACTTGACACCTTACTTACTAATAGGTAAGTTATCAACAGTGAGAAAATAGGGAAAACCAGGGAAAGAAAGAGTAGAAAATCTAGAAAAAGAAACGACACTAGTAAATACAGTTAGCAACTTAAAAAAAAAAAAAAACCAACACGTCCAAACTATGGTACAGATTCGCTGGATAGAAGAGTTTAAGAAAAGAAGGGAAAATAAGGCTAGTATGCTTGGCACAGCCACACTGTGGAAAGCCTTGGATGACAAGTTGAGTGATTTGCACAACACTTACTATGCATATGGAACACTTGAGGAATTTTAAAGGTCAGTAACTATAAATTTACCCATTTATTATGCACCTAAATTTTCCAAAACCGTTATCAATAATGCAAAACCCACAAAATAATTTCCAAAGTATGCCATGTACTGGTATTTTCTGAAAAAGCTCTGAACAACAAAAGAAGGTTGTGATTAACTGGAAATAACCTTACCACTGCAGTGAATAATGATCATGTGTTTCCAGCAATACACAAGATAATGTGAAAGGTTTTTTTTTTTTTTTACTAAACAAAGGAGGAAAACGTGCTCTTAAATCTAAGGGAGGAAAAAAATTTCCCTATGACTACTGGCATATTTGTCACAAACACTAAGCATTTATGGACCCCAAATGCCTAGCATTGTTTTTCAGAGTCCCTGACATCCAGTGTTTCTCCTGCAGTGGAGCATATGTAAGCTGCTTAAATCAGCTTCTGACATTGCTTCAACTTCAAACTGGAGGCTATGTGAAGCTTAGCAGATGGCAAAAACCATCCAGTTCTCTAAGTATATGTTCAGCATAAGGTACTTGTATGTTCCCTTGGACTTTGCTGGGCTGAAATCTTCCCTAGGAGAGAAATACATGGTGTTCCGTTTTATGGTGATGAGTCAGAGCTCCAGCTACTTGAGCTGCTCCCTGTTCACATTTTTTCACAAAGGTTGAAAGCACAATCACAGTGGCTTATCTACCTCTCAACCAGGCTTAATAAAAATGAAAACTGATTAATTGCCTTGTACCATGATTAAATTTAGGCCTAGATAATTCAAGATGTTCTAATAATTACTGAAATTTAAATTTACTTCTTTAAGGCTCTGTTCTTCATTTTTGGATTCCTCCTCATAAAGTCCAAATTTAAAAAAATTATATATATAAGCAGTAAAGACATAGTGTCAGTAATAGTCAAAGGAGTCTAATACCCACAACCAGGATAGAAAAAGAAAAGAAAAGGAAAAGAAAAAAAGCACAAAAGAGTCAATCATCCCAGTTTACTGTATAACATTTATAGGTTCACCAAGTGGCATTCAAGATTTATAATCCGGCCCCATCTTGTCTTTCCAGACCCATTTCTTTATGTATACCATACTTATTCAAATTGGGCTATCCACTTTTTTCTCAAACATCTTATGTTTCCTCACCCTTGGTCACTTTGTATAGGCTGATCCTTTTTCCAGGAAGGGGTAGAGTCCATGGTGGAAGTGAGTGAGGGTAGTTGTGGGTGGAAGGGAGTGGTAAGCAAGGAAATGGAGTCTGGAGCCAGAATGCCAAAGGCATTGAATCTTTTACTAAGGATCTTGGACTTCATCTCTTAAGCCAATGTTTCTTAAATTGTCACCCATAGACCATCTTCAAATGAACCACCAGTAGGGCTTTATTTTAACAAATCAATTTTATTGATACTTATTAATAAAGTATAAATCCATTCAAAGTGTACAATCAATGATATTCAGTGTAATCACATATTTGTGCATTCACCACTTCAATCATTCTTAGAGCATTTTCATTATTATAATAATAATAATAAACAAAAACAAAACAAAACTCATCACCTCTCAATCTCTCTGTTTCCCCTGTCATAGAGTAAATTTGTATTTATATTTTGTAAAAACAGACTTATATATGCAAGATCACCCATATTCTTGCTTTACATGAAGTTTTACTATTTCATACAGTTCCATGTTACAGTTTTTAGCTTTCTTAATATACATTACTGTAGATTTTCCCTTTCAACCACTTTCATATCCATATAATAGCTCTGCTAGTTACAAAAACCATGATATGTTTTCACCATTTCTATTCATTTCCAAAGATGTACAAATTTTTACCAATTCTGCACAGATGAGCCCTCAGCTTTCCATTTTCTACCCTCCTTCTATTTCCTGTTGACCTATATTCTAATTATTAACTTAATGATTTTACACAATATATTTAGTTCATAATAGCAAAATCATACAGAATTTGCCCTTTTGTGTCTGGCTTGCTTCACTCAACATAATGTCCCCCAGGCTCATTCATATTGTCAAATGCTTCATGACTTCATTTCTTCTTACCACTGCATAATATTCCATCATGTGTGTATACCACACTTTGTTGATGGACACCTGGGTTGTTTCCAACTTTTGGCACTTGTGAATGAACATTGGTGTGGAGATGTCTGTCTTGTTTCTGCTCTCAGATCTTCTGAGTATATACCTAGGAATGGTCTTTCAGGGTCACATGGCAAGACTATATTCAACTTCTTTAGGAACTGTGTCGGGCTTCTTAAAATGCATATTCTTGGGTTCACACATCCTAAAATAGCATCTCTGAACATGGGGCCCAGAATTTGCCTTTTAATAAGCCAATTAGGTTTAAGAAATGAGTTAAATTTAGATGATTCTTATATATATGTGTATGTATATATATATATATATTAGTTTTAATGCTATTGCATTTATCAGTGTTCTTCAGAGAAACAGAACTGAAAGGAGATATACCTATATATCTATCTCTATATCTATGTCTCTATATCTGTTACTATATCTATATATAACTATATCATCTATATCTATATCATCTATATATGTATCTCTATTAGTCAGCCAAAGGGTTGCCGATGCAAAGTACCAGAAATCTGTTGGCTCTTATAAAGGGTATTTATTTGGGATAAAAGTTTACTGTTACAAGATCCTAGAGAGTCCAGCTTAAGGCTGCTTTCTCACCAAAGTCAGCTGACACGTGTTGAAGCAAGATGGCGGGGGATGTCTGCCTGGTCTCTACTTCCTTCTTTCTCTTAAAGCTCCATGGGTCCAGCTTCTTCTGATCTCAGACGTAGTCTGGCATACTGCTCATCTCTCAGGGCTTCCTATATCAGTCTAGCATAGGATTCGTTTCTTTCCAGGTTTTCTCAACTGCTCAGCTGCAAACTATTAGGCAAATGGCTCAGCGTTTTCCAGGGTCTAAGGATCAAACATGACAGAGCTCACTCCTCTTCTTGAGTGAGTGCCCATTTATATCAGCCCACCAAGGGTTCAGGGACTCAACTTGAGTGACTCCCTCCTGACATGATCGAATCAAAAGCCCTAAATTGGTTTTATCAAGAAAACTTAATACTTTTGAATTTAATACAACCAAAGGGCATCACACCCAGAGAAACAGACCAGTTTATAAACATAATCTTTCTTTTTTTTGATTCATAAATAATGTGAAATTGCCACACTCCACCCTGTGAATCCCAAAAAGACATTACACTATTCAAAAAAAAAAAAAAACTTATTTCAGTAACAATGCTAAATACAAAAATCACATCAAAATCAGTTTATAGAAATACAGTTTGTCTTGGGGCAAAGTCCCCTCTGGCTGTAGACCTGTGAAACTTACAAAACAATTTATCTGCTTCCAATATAAAAAGGGACAAGCATAGAATAAACGTTTGCATTATCATAAGGAGAATTTAGGAGGGAAACATGAGTCACTGGTCCCTAACAGTTCAGAAAACTTGCAGAGCATACTCCATTAGATTTCAAAGTCTGAGAGTCACTCTTAAGAGGATGCTTTCTTTTCCTTGGGGCCTCATTGGGGTCCACCCTTTCCACAGGCTTGCTCAATGGCCATTTTCTTGGTTCTGCCATCATCAAGCACCTGGGTGGTGACTGAGCTCCAGACCTCACCCTCCAAAAAGGTGGGGTGATGGCTACTCTTTCCCCAATGTCTGGGGTAGAGTCTCAATCCTCCTAGTACAGTGAGGTGGTGGCAACATTCTTCCTAATCCTTGACATACCGGCCCCACCTTCTCAGAACAGGGAAGTGGTAACCTGGCCATCCTTAATCTATGGGGAACAGGCCCACCTCTCTCAGAGTAAGCATTGTTGACCTCACTGTCCCCAACCTGTGAGGAACAGACCTACCCCACTAAGAGCACTGGGGTGTTTACCTCACTCTCCCCATCCCTTGGGGAATGCGCTCTACCCTCTCTGTAGCCTGGGCAGGAAAACTCTCCCTGAAACATCCACCCTCTTCAAATGGCCAGGAAAACTTACCATTTCCATACATATAAGCTTCCATGGTTTTCCTCTTAAAATTGTTTTTCCTTCCCTCTCTCCCCTCCATGTCCCTTTTGGCCCACGCTGATGGTGGTTTTGTCCATACAGAGCTCGCAAAAAATCTTGTAAGTTTAGCATTCAGGATGTAGGGTTCCAAGCCATCAGACAGTAAGATTTTCCACAAATCTTTCCCAGATAACTGCATTTTCAATCCTGATTTACAGGCTCTAAGTTTATTTAATTCCTTAAATGTGACACTATCATCTGGGGGCTTGAGTTCCAGAGGCTTGGAATTTCTGGAATCAGTTTCTGGTTTCTTTACGCCCAGCAATTCAGTTTTCAGTTTATCTCTTTCATTTAGCATTTTGCTATAAGCTGCAAGGAGAAGCCAAGCTGCATTCTCCAAATTTATTTTGGAAAGTTCCTCAGCTAAATGTCCAGGCTTGCCATTTTCAAATTCTGCCTTCCATAAAACATCAGGAGTCAATCTTGCTAAGTTCTGTGTAACTTTAAAACATGGATCACCTTTCCTCCAGTTTCCAATAATAGTTCCAATCATTACCCTCTAAGGCTTCATCAGAAATAACTTTAGGGTTCATATTAGTACCAACAGTTTCTTCAAAGTAGTCTAGGCCTTTTCCATCAAGTATCTCACAATTCCTCCAAAAAACATCTCTTATCCATTTATAAAGCCATTCCAGCATTTCTGGTAATTGCAATAGCATCATCCCACTCCTGGTACCAAATTCTGTATTAGTCAGCCAAAGTGATGCTGATGCAAAGTACCATAAATTTTTTACTTTTATAAGGGTGTTTATTTGAGGTAAAAGCTTACAGTTACAAGGCCCTAAAGAGTCCAACTCAAGGTTGCTTTCCCACCAAAGGCAGCTGACACATTTTGAAGCAAGATGGTGGGCAACTCTGCCTGATCTCTCTGTCCTTCTTCCTTTTAGGGCTCCATGGGTCCAGCTTCTTCTGATCTCAGCTGTAAGCTGGCATAGTGCTCATCTCTCAAGATTTCCTATATCAGTCTGTCATAAGGTTCATGTCTTTCCAGGCCTTCTAAACTGATCAACTGCTCAGCTGCAAACTATTAGGCAAATGGCTCAACTCTCTCCAGGGTTCAAGGATCAAACATGACAGAGCTCACTTCTCTTCTGTATGTCTTCTTCAGTGAGTGTCCATTTATATCAGCCCACCAAGGGAGTGGGAACTCAACCTGAGTGATGCCCTACTGATTTGGTCAAATCAAAAGCCTTAAATTGGTTTTATCAAGTAAACTTAATAATTTTTAATTTAATACAATCAAAGGGCATCACACCTAGAGGAACAGACCAGTGTACAAACATAATCTTTCTCTTTTTTGTGATTCATAAAGAATATCAAACTGCCACAGTATCTACATTTATATCTATATCTATATCCATATCCATA
>PVKH010048839.1:0-10159 GCA_004027955.1 Chaetophractus vellerosus | reverse complement strand
ATTTTTGGAATTCATAATTAAATAAAACTGTCAAACCATTACAGACCCCAATTCTTTACCCCTCTCTGCATTCACATCCTTTGCTATGTGACTTAGCTGTTCTTACCACTAAAGATGTGGTGTATGTTTCTCTACTTCTTGACTTTGAGTTTGGTTATGGGAATGGCTTTGGCCAATACACTGAGGTGTGGGTGGTGGTGTCCCAGCTCCAAGCCTAGGCCTTAAGAGCCTGTGTATTTCCATTTCCCCACCTGCACCTTGGCCATCACTGTGAGAAGAACATGCTCAGGTTAGCAGGATGAGAAACATGTGGACCAGTTACAGCTATGGGAGGTGGTGAGATTACTTAGGAAATCATGCTGAATGAGAAGAAAAGAAGACCAAAGACAGAACTCTGGACCACAAATTCCAACAGTTGAGGGCAAACAGAGGACCAAAAACCAGGGTTTGTTTGTTTGTTTTTACATTATTTTGGGGTATACTCTTTTTTTTTTAGATTTAAGTCAACAGCCATAGCAACATCATTATTGGCTATAAGATATTTAAGGGTAATTTCTTTAGGAATTGGTCCATGCAACTGTGGGGATTGGCAAGTCTGAATTCCATAAGGCAAGCCACAAGTTAGGGACTTCAAAATTTTCCAACGTATTCCCCAGAAGAAGCTGACTGGCTAAGGTAGAGATAGAAATTCTTCTTTCTATCTACTGAAATCATCAGTTCTTCCTTTAAAGCCGACAACTGATTGGATGAGACTTCTCTTATTGCTGCAGGCAATCTCCTTTGTTGATTATAGATGCAATCAGCCATCAATGCAATCAACTGATTAATGATTTAAATCAACTTTCAGGTCAGTGCTTGCTTGACCAAACAATTGGACACCATAACCTAGCCAAGTTCACACATGAACTCAACCATTACATGAAATCATACAGTGTCTTTTTCTGTTTGACTTATTTCACTCAACATTCATCCATGTTGTTCCTTTTTTTGGCTGAATAATATTCATTGTGTGTTGTATTAGTCAGCCAAAGGGGTGCTGATGCAAAATACCAGAAATCTTTTGGCTTTTATAAAAGGTATTTATTTGGTGTAGATGCTTACAGTTACCAGGCTATAAAGCTGAAGTTACTTCCCTCACCAAAGTCTGTTGCCACATGTTGGAGCAAGATGGCTGCCAAGAGTTCAGGCTTCCTGGGTTGCTCTCTTCCTGGGGCTTGTTAGTCTCTGGGCTCAGCTGCTCTCCTTTCTCCACAAAGCCAGCTGTAGACTATCAGGTGACTGGCTCTGTCTCTCTCCCCAGGGCTCAATTCTCTCTGGGCTCAGCTGCTCTGCCCCTCTGTGTGCTCACCTCCAGGTTTCAAAGTGAAACCTCTGAATCCAACACAATCCAATATGCCTTGAGGGACAGACCAGTCTACAAACACAATCCAACATCTACCCTTGGAATTCACAAACAATATCAAACTGCCACATGTGTATACACCACATTTTGTTTATTCATTCATATGTTGATGGACAGCCTCCCTCACTTTTAAACACATCACAGTTGAAATAGATTGCCTGACCTTCTCCTTCATGTGGGAAAACATGTTTGCATTGTCATTATTCTGAAAGGGGCACTGGTTACTCTTTTTCAAAGATACTTAGCACACATTAAAATGTAGAGTGAGAAATATCTAAGAACTTAAATTAAAAATTATGTGTGCCACGTGAAGTGGAAATAGAAATGCATTTTCCCCCCACTGATCTCCCTCCCCCAACCATCCCTAACTAACTTCTGGCAACCAGTAGTCTGTTCTTCGCTCTTTTTTCTTCATTTTGAAAACTTTATATAAATGACATCATATAGCATGTGACCTCTCAAGTGTGACTTTTTTCATTTAGCATGATGACCTGGAGATCCATCCAAGTTGTTGTGGGTATCAATAGTTAGTTCCTTTTTATTGTTGAGTAGTACTCCATGGTATGAATGTACTGTAGTTTGTTTAACCACTCACCTATTGTAGGGCATTTTATCTCCAGTTTGGGGCTATTTCAAATAAAACTGCTATGAACAATTGCATACAGATTTTTGTGTGAACATAAGTTTTCATTTCTTTGGGATATATGTCCAAGAGTGCAATTGCTGGATAATATGGTAAGCATATATTTGATATTTTTAGAAACTGCCAAATTTATATTCCCATAAGCAATGTAAGACATATTCAGTAGAAGCTCAGTTTTAACTGAGTTATCCATCTTGCTCTGTAATTCTTATCAACAATTGGAGACCTTAGAAAAACGCTTAACCCAAGCTTGAGTAAAACAACATTCTCATGCTTACATAATTATTTTTATGAATGAATGATTTTCTTAGCTGTACCCTCTACATTGCCTGTTAATGTCTAATCCTTTCAAATCAAGGTATTATATTTTTTTCTCTCAAAGAAAATAGTCCTATCTACTTGAAACACAGGTGGGCTTTTCTTTTAACTTACCACTGTCCCATTTGACCTATTCTTAATGCTAATTAGATCCCCTAAATCCAATCTCTTAAAACCAAGAGAATGCTAATACTATTTTCTATTTTTTCTTCTAAAAAGTCAAATGTTTAGCAGCTTCAAAGATAAATGTAGTTGGAGACATTATTTTTATTTCTTTCTATTAAATTTACTTTTAAACAATGAACTAAAACTGTGGAAACTAACCTTGACACTCTTCAGGAAGCAAAGACTTCAAGTGACAAGGACTCATCACAGTTAAAATAAGAGCTCATAGACCCTCATTCTCTTAAATTTGATTGAGTGGAAAGTGAGATGCACGCAGTTTTCTTCTCAATCCCACTTCCTACAAAAGATCAGGACTTACTTTTCCATCATCTCAGTGGGCTTGACTCATAGGCCTGAGTCATAATTGACTCAGCTGACCCTGGGAAAATGGATGGGCCAGGCCACAGGTAGAGCCCTACCAGTGTCGAGAAGCTGCCATATTGAGCCTGGATGGTTAGGGTAGATTAGGTTGTAGAAACAAATAGACCCAGAGATATCATGGCTCAGCACCATGGAAGTTTATATCCTGCTCACTTAATAGTAGAGTTGGGAGGGGGGGTTGGAGTAAGGGTAGATATAGCTGGGGAGTGAGGCTCTGTTCCATCAGCCAGGCTAATGGTGATACTGTCATCTTTAAAACTTGGCTGCTGGAAGGTGAGGCATTTCCATCTTAGACAGAAAGGGGAAAAGAGCATGGAAGAGTATGTGTCCAGGAGGTTTTTATGGATCAAAGCAAAAAGTGGTACATATCACTTGTGCCCATGCTCTACTGGAGAGAACCTAATCCTATGTTGTCTTACTTCCTCCCAACCAGAGGGGAATCTGATAGGGTCCACTAGTGTGTCCAAAGAAGAGGGAAGGTTTTGGTGGCCAGTCAGCTGGCAGTCTCCACCACAGAGCCCTTTCCAGTCATCTGGTATCTGGGCTAGCCTCTGGTAAATTGGGGCTTGAGGACAGCTAGTGCAGCCAAGGTGAGGACACGTTGGTAGAGAGGAGATCCTGCCAAATTTCCTTCCCACAAGTCACAAGAGAGGTAAGCTGCAGCCCGATTTGACTGATTCTGTCTGTGGATGGAATCACGGCTCTCTGGAAGGAAATGTCCTATCCCTCGGAAGCTAGTCAACTTTTCCACCAGAACAGAGTATCAATTTGCAAAAATGACTTCCGGGGGAGTTGCGGAATGTTCATTTGCTCTGTGTGACTGCAGGCTAGGTGATGCGAAGTCAATTCAGTCGTATAAAGGAGAATGAAACAGAGTCATGCCTGTTTTCAAAGGAGCCCGAGCTTTCACTCTCAGAAAGTATAGGATGTCCTTGAAGTAAGTTCTTGCTGACAGGTCACAGAAGCTGGGTGGGGGAGGGCTCTGATCACCACCACCTCAGAACAGGAGTGCTGGCATAGGTGCACTCCTTTATTAAAGACCCACCCCCTGTAAAGGTAAAGAGCTGATGCGGAACCAACATGTGCAAATTCTCTTCCCCTCTGTCCTTGGCCCAAGGGCATCCGCACAAAATGGGATTAATTGGGATTATGGGGGCTTTGGCTGCTTGGCTGCTACTCAAGGACGAATGCTTAATTTATGTCTGGGTGATCTTGACTCCTGCCTGATTAAACGGGCTCCTTCAGGCCATTGTCTGCCAAGGGCTTTCCTTTCAAAAGAGTGGCTACAGGTGGTGCTTTTATGTGAGACAGATTTTAGCTTAGATTCGGTGTGAGACTTTAATGGATTGCTGCAATACCACCTTTCTCTCAGAAATAACTAACAGCACAAATAAATTCAAAGGGTTCTCTTCCCCTCTTTCTGGGCTTTTCTTGTGATCGCAAAGTGTCAACAGGTGTGCTTGGTCAAGAATATATAGACTAGATATGGAATTATTAGTGGCTAAAAGAAAAGAGCATTTGTTTGGAAAGTACCCACCGAGCAAAAATATTAATATCTAGAAGTGCTTCACTTCCTCTTGGCAACCGGTTTTCCTGAATCAAAAGGTGCCCCTTGGCAGGCCTGAGGCCAGCAGGGTGTCCTGGAGCTGGATGAGAGATCATGAGCAAGTTCTCCCGTGCTGTTCCTGCAAGGGCATTAAACATGAAGCTCAGTCTCCGAGTTTGTTCCATCCTGGGCAGAAAGGAGGTCAAACTCTTTCGTTAAGGATCTCACTTCCCTCCTACTGGGATTTGGACTAAGACCATGTTTACAAACCTGAGCTGGTTTATGATTTTAGACTATTTGACTGGTTAAATCAGTTTACAAATATATTAAGCAATGTTTTGACTGACTTTTCTTATTGACTTGACCCTTGAGATCAGTCAAAAGAACCAAGTTGCTTGTGCAAATCTGCCCGGTGGCCTAAAGACTCGCACTCCACAGGCCACATAAACATTTTTAGACTCAAATAAGCTCTTAGATTGCATAGATTCAATGATGTTTTCTGTCCAAAAGGGATGTGTTAGGAAAAACTGTGATCTTTGTCTTCCCTGTCCAATTAAAAACAAGGGCTGTAGTTTTAATACACTAAACTAACATGACAGACACCTGTACACTAGCCATATGATAATTAAATTAATTTAATTCTAGAAACTTGCTTTCGGATAGCCTACCTAGAATACAAATTACAGTAGAGGTTATAAGTGTCGTCATCCTATATTTGTATAGTGCTATGCCCTTGGAAAACGTTAAAATGTATAAATATCATTTCTACTAGCCTCTCAAAAAGAGCAGCTACAAAGCATAATTTATTTCACCTGAGAAGTCTGCCATATTAAATTTTTGAAAAAGTACAGTGATAAGTGTTTATGTTCAAACTCTGCTTTTGTTGGGGATTCCATAAGTTTAATGAACTTTATGGAAAATGTGATTATGAGCATGTTATGATGAGCATGTTATGGTGTTAATTAAAATTTACTTAAAATTTTATAACATATTATCTCCCTAAAATACTCTGATGATAAAATTTGGGATTTAATCAAGTGGGGAGTGGATGATAGTAAAATTGATTGAGTAACTCGATCTGAATATGAGAGAGAAAGTGGTCCTGGGGAAATAGATAAATGAGAGCATATGAGTTTAGAAAGAAAATTAGTCAACTCCAGCAAACAACCTAAAAGTTAGAGAGAAAGTAAAGATGTTACTAGGATTCAGAATTAGCAAAAGTGAGGGATGCCATCTGTCCTGAAGTTTGATAAAGCCCCTCAGAGAAGATGCACAAAGGAAAGGAAGTATTGTTATCATCCTTATAAGAAAATATCCCAGGAACTTCAGCTGGGTGATGTCCTCATCACTGGCCTCCTTCAGGGGACAGATGACTGCTGAGTAAATCCTTCCAAAAGCTGGACCAGTTGGCAGGACTGTCCTGCTGCTGTGCATGGAGACAGTCCCTAGGCTGTCCCCTCACATCAACATTTATTCTCTGATCACCTAGACCCCACCCTAACCCAAGACTGGATCTAACTCTTAGGAACTGAGAGGGGAAGGCTACCCATTTCTGTTCAGCACCCAGTGTGACCCTGGTCCAGTGAGAACAGAAGGAAAAGTGAAACTCTTAGGCACCACAAGAGAGCACGGGAGACGACACCTGGGCAGGGCAGGGTTACCTCAGAGGACAGCAGCAGAGCAGAGTGCTGCTGGAGCCAAGATGCTCAGCAGGAGGTGGAGATGTCCACCAGGTGTCCAGAGAGAGGCAGAGTGCCCAGTGGGAACACTGGGGCAGCACTTGTGAGGGCAGCTGGAAAAACCCTCCAGGGCAGAAAACTGGTGAAATTTGGGTATAAATACTAGTGTGCCCTCATTCAAGCCTGCAGGATATGAGAGGCCAGATGTGAGTTACACTATGAACCAAGGAGACTTGCTTTTAGGAACGGATAATACATTTGTGTGGATTTGTGTTAGTGTAAACTGTGGCCTCAACTGCAGGAAAGCCTCTGAACCTCATCTTTTTTAGGCTGTAAAAACCTCAAGGACTATGTCCTTTATGCATTTGATGAAAGGTTGGCTACTAAGTTTATATCAACTACAACAGGGCCTTACTAATTTTTATTAATTGAGGAGAAGGTCCAAATGAATTAGTAAAGAAAACAAAACAAAAAAGGTAAGTTATAGTTTCTTTGTTGCAAAAGTTCCTATAGTAACTTTATGCTGAATATTTTGAAGAACTACCAAACTTTTTTCCAAAGTGGCTGCACCATTTACATTCCCACCAGCCATGTATGAAGGTTTTATTTCCCCACATCTTCACCAACACCTATAATCATGTCTTTTTTATTTTAGCCGTCCTGGTGGGTGTGAAGTGTTATCTCATTGTGGTTTTGATTTGTGTTTCCTGAATAGCTATGCTTGGTTTGTTCGTTTGTTTTAACCTTTTATTTGCCTGGGAAGCCCTTTCTAAAGAGATCATTGAAAGGAAAATTTCAAGTAAGGCCAAGTAGTATTATGAAATATTTGGTCCAAATTGGCTGGTTTTACTAGAGTACAATCCAGGGAGGGTTTTAAGAAACCAGGTTGTGGTGATATAAGAATTTTAATTTGAAAATGAAAGAGCAACCCTTGGGATTGGTACTGTGTGACTTTCAAATGTTGAGGCTTAATTGCCATGAACTGAATTATCATTGCCTCCCTGCTCAGGGTAGACCCTGGTGACAAATGCACAGGATGGTTGTAAATAATCTCATTGTAAATGACAGAAACCCATCTTGAATTAGTTGAGGCAAAAGAGAATATTGATTAGTTCATGAAATATAAGTGCAACTTCTACAAACTAAACTACAAGAAAGACAGGGCTGCAGCTGAATCTGGTAATAACCAGGTCAGGTAATTGAGTACCACCTAGACTCTTGCACCAAACTCAGCCTAGCTTCTTTATATATGGGTTCATGCTCTTTCACCACAGACTGGCTTCCTTTGCATGGCTGCCAATAATCCTCAAGTCTTATGGCTGAGGTCCTCAGCCACGATCCCTGTTTAAAACAAAAGAGAGGCTCTGATTGGAGTGATTCAGTTCAGTCCAATGGGAAGTCCAATGGGAAGTTAAGGTTTAAAATGCATAGGCTTCCTATGGAAATGCTTTGATAATGGATGGTGGTGATGGTAGTACAACATTGCGGACACAATTAACAGCACTAGAATTTATGAATATGATTAAAAGGGGAAATGTTAGATTGTATATGATAAGAGAGTAAACATTTTTTTAAAGTCATGAAACTACACTACACAGTGAACACCAAGTTAAACCATAGACTTTAATTAATAGTACAATCATAAACATAGGCTATCATCAATTGTAACAAATGTTCCACACCAATGCAAGGTGTTGGTGGTAGGGTAGTATATGGGAATCCTGTATTTTACGCATGATTATTCTGTTAACCTACAACTTCTCTAATAAATAAAAAAATTATTCTTTTCATTACATGTTTATGTAACTATGCTGATTTCATGTAACTATACTGATTTTAATATCTTTTTAGTTATTTGCAAAATGCATAACTATCTTCAACATGAACTGCGACTTCTAGGTTTATAATAACTCAGCATGGAGGAAAAAAACAATTAGTTTTTTGCAAAGCTCTGACAGAACGCCTAGCCCTAGACGAGTAGGGAAGGTTCTGGCTGGTGGTACAACTCAAAACTCTAATGAGTTGATTGAGACAGAGGTTAAGTCTTCACATTGTCAGGTTCTATTGACTTTTCCTTCAGCTTTGCCCTTTATCCTTTTCTATATTTCAATTTGTAAGAAGCCTTCAAAAGGCAGACTACTCATTAGTGGCTCCATAGAAGATGATTTTGTTCGGTTGTTATTTCATTCTATGCCACTATTATCTGGCTTTTATTATGCGGTGTGGCAAGTGCACTATAGAGCAAATGAAAGGTTTCAGCACAAGAAAAACTTACATTACAAAGGGAGAGCATTTTGAAATGATCCTATGAGAGGGCAAGAATGCCTACAACAGGTGTAGTTGAGCAAGGAGAAAGAAAGCCGCCATCACAACAAGCACAGGCCCACCTGGGTGGGGGGTCAGGAGGAGGCAAGAAGAAGAGCAGAGGGAGCCTGCTCTTCAAAAGTGGCTTCTTGTCAACAATTAAAAAGACATTATGTTGAATAATGGCTTTTAAGGCTCTGATGGATGTTAGAAGAGGCAGTGTGTAAGTGGGCTGTTAAACTTCCAGAGAATGAAGTTGAGGGGCAACTCTGGTTCCTTAAATCCTAGAGTCCTCATCAGCCAACAGATTCAGATATTGCCTCCAAATCCCTCATCACCCAGGTGCTAGAAAACGGTCATAACTTTGATAATGGACTTGTAGCCTGAAAGAAGTTGTACTTGGGGCTCACAAAAATGGTACTTTGCTTTTTTGGGCCACTGGTGAATATGAGAAAGTTTGAGAAAAATGAATAAGGCAATAAGCTTATTAACTGGTAACAGCTTTTTTTTTAGTGTCCTTTTTAAAACAATGACCCAAGTATACCAATCACAGCATCCCAACAAAAAAGATATCTCACATGCAGAAGCCTGACTGGAGGTTTAGGTGGGAGGCTGAAGCATCATTGCCAGCTGGTTGTTTTATAAAGTAAGCAGGTGCCTCGATGAACTGAACTATTTACTCCCCAGAGCTGGTCACTTCTTTCTTCTAATGTTTTATATTTCATAAGAGGCTTTATTGCTTATAGCTTTATAAGGTGGCTGCAGCATTAAGTAGCGTGAAGTCAGCCTGTGGCTTTGCCTACCTCTAGGTGTCAAAGAGCCTAACATTGTAGACGAATTTAAAAGGGGGCTAGATAATTGTGTGGCAAATATTAACGTTTGCTGTCATGCATGTTAAAGGACTGGTAATCAAATCTCATGCCTCAGAGAGTGAATGAATCCTGCCAGACACAACCTTCTCCCCCTTTGCCTATGCTCGTATCTCTATTACAGGAAGCATGATGGATTTGGAAGAGAGAAGGCTCTAGTCTGAGTGATAGCTCATTGAAATGAAATTAGCCAGGTTAAAAAGGAAAGCTTCACAATCCTCCGTGCCTCAGAACCCTGCGGGCAGGTGGCAGGTACAAAGAGAGGAAAGTCAGGTTTCTCAGCCGTGGGGTAATGGTGGAAGTTTCTCAGGACTGACAAGACTTTGAGATCTGCAGGAAAGACACAGCTTGACAACTGGCTTCTGAGTCTGAACAAACAATTTTTTCAGGCTCCTGATCACCCGGAGCTCCCAGGTTATCAGGGGCTTGGCCTCACTGCTGAAGGTGGGGAGACTGGTCGTTTCCATTGTCTATTTTCTCCCTCTCTTCCTCTTTCTTTTTTCGTCGTTCTCTTTCCCTCTTCCTCTCTCCCCAGTGGGAACAGGGTCTCTGTTTCTCTGCTGCCAGGTGTTAGAAGCTCCTTGGAAGCTTAGAAGCTCCACAAGACCCCAGGAGGTCGTGGAAGAAATCACTCTCTTCAGTCCCTGGGACAAGAGACTCAGAACCTGGGGCTGAAGATCAGGTTGTGGTGTCCAGTGGCCTCAGGACACTGGCACTCCCCTCATTCCAGCATCTTCTCTCTTGCCCTCTCCACTTGATCTTTCCCCTCAGCATTCAAATGTGTTTTAATATTTCTCTACCTCTCCCCCCCCCAAAAAAAAAACTAATAAGATAACTCTCTTGTCCCCATAT
>PVKH010048838.1:0-10161 GCA_004027955.1 Chaetophractus vellerosus | reverse complement strand
GCTTCCGTTCACAGCTGGCTTTCAGTTCACGGGTGGCTGGCTGCGCTCCATTCGCGGGCGACCTGCCCTGCCCGTGGCGGCTTTTGCCCTGTCCGTGGCAGTTTTTTGCCCTGCCCACGGCGGCTCTGGCCTGCCCATGGCGGCTTGCCGTTCTCAAGGCGGTCTGCCTGCAAGGAGAGGTCCCCGGGAACCGAACCCGGAGCCTCCCATGTGGTACGCCGGCGCCCTATCCACTGGGCTATTGAGCCGGCCCCTTTACAGAGTTTAAAAACCAATTTGGCATCACTTTCCACTAAACTACAGTCACAAAGAATATAATGATTTTATTTTATGCAAACATCTCTTCATTTCTTCAATTTATGTTTAACAGCATACAGCACTTCTGTGAGTTTGCAGATCATTAAGTGAGACAGAGAAAATTTTCCCAGTTTGGAAAGTCCCCATTTTTTATGCATAGCATTTAAATTGGATCAGTAAAAATATATAGGATTGACCACATTGAAATGGTGACCATAGGTCCACCAAAAATGGAGAGAGGAGAGCATGAAAAAAAGACAGGGAGACAAAATACTCTATTGTCCTTCAGTGTGTAAACTTTAATTCATTTGAAGTTGACCTAATTTCCAATGATCTGTTAAGTACATTTTCCCATTTCCATCCCCATATGCTACTAATAACTTATCTAACCTACCTAGTATGAGTTTGCATTACTCCTGGAAACATTCTGAGAATGATAGCTTTTCCAGTGAATTAGGCATGCCTTTTATTCTTGGGGGACTTCTGTGTTTAAATGAATACTCACATGCTTCATTACAGTATCTCTAAAATACATGCAAACCCTGAGGCATACCAAATTACTGAATTAAGGTGACATAATTCTTAGAAAAAGAGTTCAGTGCTTTGCTCCTAAAATATACTTATGTCTCCAAGGGTCTGACTAATTTATACCGCTAGGGGAACTGCCCCAATTTACTTTCACTTTCAATAAAATACCTACAGCTGCCTCTAGCTACAGCTTTGATTTAGGACAGCAGTACTTGCCAAATTAGTGATATCATAGTATCATTATTTTTAATAGATCTTCACTTTGTAAAAGTGGAAAAGATTAGGACCCAATCTAACTTGGGTCCTAGTCTCTGTGACTAGGTAGCTCACCATGATTCCAAGGAAAAGATTCATTATTAGTTTGCAACTGTAACAAAGATAACATGCTCTTTCATGTACAAATAAAAACAACTCCAATGTTGAGATAATTTTCCTAGTCTCATTTCGTGGTATGAGAATTCAGAGGAGTGTTAAAGTTGGAATTGAAGAAATGGAGATTTTTTTTACAGAATAAAATCATAGTTATGTATGTCAATTAAATGACAACTATATTCTTACTTTCTTATATAAAACAAAGCAACATGCCTGGCATGTATTTCTAATAAAATGTGAGGTGTATTATTTTAGCAGTTTTCCTAAAAGGTATGCTATAGAGTGCTATTTAATATGGTCTTCCTGATTCCAGATGAGTGAAGCTAAAGGTCATGGTTGTAAACGCCACAGAGGATGAATTCTGCCCAATGAATAAAAGCAAGGTAAAGGTGGAAAGGGATTGTCTCTTGATTTTCAGTTTATTTGAGTCAGCTCATTAAAACTGAATTCAGATTTCTTATCCTGCTGGGTATTGATGTATTACAGAACTTGAAAACAGCACATTTGAATTGGAACCAGGTTGTTTATATTTGAGAGGCACCAGAATATGTTTATTTGACATCTCATGGTGTATAAAAGTTAATCTATGGAATATTTCTTCTTGTTTCCATTATCTAAGTGCTCATGGAAAAGGAACAGGCCCCAAAATATGCAAACATCTATGCATTAGAATGCTTTAATAAGACACTGACTCTTCCCTAATCAGTTAAAGGGAAAATATTATTGTGCCCTGAATATAAATAAGAAGCATCAACAATCAATTTGATTAACTTTTCTGGAATTGTAAAAATAAGGATTCATTCCAAAATTTAAATATATATGTAATTCAAGCATTAAATTTGTGACTACCTACCCTCACACTGCTTCCATCTTACATATAATTTCTATCTTATTCACAAATTGGAAGAAACTACTCCCTTCCCCTTATATGTAAAAGTAAACCTCTTCTTAGATAGAAATTCATTGTTTAATAAATTAATATCCTTCCCCCTAATACTATATCTCTGTTTAGGTTTTTATTCTCAAATATAACAAAATTAAATTAACTTTCTACTATTATAATCTTATTTAAAATGATGAAATTTGTAATTTCTGATTTATTTTCACCCATTTTCCTATTGAAATATTCATGGAAGTTAAGAAAATAAGAGGTAAAGTTTCACGATTGCTAATAACAAAAGATACTAGGTAATCATTTCAGATCTCAGAGGATTCACCCAACTATACCTGAATCTATGAGTCAAACCTGTGGAAAATTCAATGGAAAACACACTAAGATAATTTTAGCTTTACCCATCCACTATTCTAATGCACACATAGAAAGGCAAATGTTTTAGAGCAAATCAGAGGAAGAGAAGCCAAAGGCATATACTCTTTCTAAGTGATTTATTTAAAATACAAATGGCCAAAAAATCTGTGAGGAGCTATGGATAATGAAGAGCAAATGGCAAGGATTATGGGAAGGTGGTGGAGTATGAGCTCAGCTCCAGGGCTCAGTCCTTCCACCAAGGAAAGTACTAAACAGTAAGGAAATGTCTGAAACAACTATTCTGACACTCTGGAGGCCAGAAGAACATGGTATATCATCCAGGGAGAAGCAGGAGGAAGAGTCTGATGAACTATGGTCGAGAAAAGTGATTTGTTCTATCTGCACAGAGGCAGCCAATGCCTGTCTCCCACTCCCACAGCAGGCCCCTACTAGATCCAGTCCCCAGATGGCTCACCAATGACAGAAAGAGATGGTAGTAATCCTCCTCCCCAAGACATGGACAATCACTGAACAAGGATTTTGATTCACAAACTCAAATTGCTGGGTCCTGGCTCTGAGCTATTGTTTCAATCCACCCCAGACAAAAGCAGCAGCAACTGTTGTTTGAACCCTGCCTGGTACAAAGTTGAAGGTGGTGGAGATTGAAAGACACAGTTATTCCATGAGGCTGCAGGGTAAGTATGTAGGGGTGCTGCATTATCCAGGTATACCAGGAAAGCTTGGGGACCATCAAGGAGGCTTGTGGTACCTTCTCTGTTTCCTTCCCAGGGCACTTTGGAGCTGTTAAGCACTCCCTTTGTGAATCCCTGGCATTGTTTTGCTTGGAAAATACTGACTTGGGTAAGTCCTCTCTGGGAAGACCTTCCTTCAAGAATTTGTTCAAAAGCAGTTAGAGACAAGTTAAAGAGTGTATCAATATAGAGAGGCAAAACAAAAACAGACAGAGCAGATCAAGAATCCTGGAGAAGAAATGGAAAATGTATGCTTTCGCATGGAGCCTAAACAATTGCACAAGGGGGGTAATCTTAAGAAGTGAAACACATATCCAGGGAAAGAATCAAATGAAGAAGAGCTGAACAGATATGATCAATTAAACATGGGCTATTCAATGTCTAGAATAATTTAGACTAAGCATCAAAGAAGAGCCTTAAAACAAAGCCAATCAACAAGCTCCTAGGGAAGACAGAAAAAGACCTTAGAGGAAACATATCAATATAATAAGATGCCTAGACATTAGCAAAAATTTACAAGCCATTCTAGGTAAGAAAAAGATATACCCCAGTCAAGGGAACAAATGAAATCTTTAAAATATCGTAATAGGATACTGTGAACAGCTATATACCAGTAAAATAAAATTTAAAAAGCCTAGAACAAATACCTAGAAACATATGAACAACATACACGGACTCTAGAAAAAACAGATGACCTGAATTAACCAATTACAAGTAAAGAACTTAAACAGTCATGAAAAATCTTCCAACAAAGAAAAGCGCTGGGCTAGATGGCTTCACAGGTGAACACTACCATTCGTTCCTAGATGAAATAATACCAACTGCTCAAAAACTTTGAAAAAATTGATGAGGTGGGCAAGTTACCTAGTTATTCAATGAGACTAACATACCATCAATACCAAAGCCAGATAAAGATAATAGATGTAAAATGACATTACAGTAATGTTGTTTTCATGCCTGCTAACACAACATTCATTCTGCTGCTTATGGATCAGGAGTAATTTTGACTTTCAAGTCTTATTATTTACAGACTATATTTTTTCAGGCAATAGTTGCCAAAGATACTGATTCCTCTGATGGATCTGGGCAACGTTAATCGAAAACCTTCTGGGAAGGATTCACCATTCCAAATGTCATGAAAAACGTGCATGATTCATGGGGAATGGTTAAAATATCAACATTAGCAGGACTTTAGATAAACTTTATTTGAACCCTCATGGATGATGTTGAAGTGTTCAAGACTTCAGTGGAGGAAGTAATTGCAGATGTGGTGGAAAAATCAAGAGAATTAGAATTAGAAGGGGAGCCTGAAGATGTGCCTGAATTGCGACAATCTCATCATAAAACTTGCAGGAATGAGGAGTTACATTTTGTGGATAAGCAAAGAAAGGGGCTTTTTGGAATGGAATCTATACCTGGTGAAGATGCTGTGAATATTGTCAAAATGATAGCAAAGGATTACATAAATTTAGTTGATAAAACTGTGATAGGATTTAAGATGTTGGACTCCAATTTTGAAAGTTCTACTGTGGGTAAATGCTATCAAACAGTATCACATGCTACAGAGAAATCTTTCATGAGAAGAAGGGACAATCAATGTGCTTGGGGGAAATAAATGATAAATATAAATAACAAAGAGTTACCGTGTTTTACAGTTAAAAGGAAGCCATGTTAAAGAAATGATAACTTAGCGATAACAAAGGATTCTGGAGAATACGGCTTCTAATTCTGGTGGCAATATGAACTATTCCAATATGATTAGCTAACAATTTGGTAATAGCAATTAAACTTATAAATGTCCATATTTTGGGACTTAGCATTTTCACTTTCAAGCTATCAATTTTTTAAAAGTAAAAGCTCAAGTACACGAATAAAAGAGCAAGGATGATTAGTTCAGCTGTGTTTGTAGGCATAAATAAATACTGGGATCAATCTGGATGTTCATGAAAAGAGGAATGGTTACAATTATTGTAAAACCTGCATATTTTAGATTCATATGCAGATAATTCAAAGATTAAGCTATATATGTTTTAATTACTTGGAGATATGTATCATATGCATTTTTTTGTGTAGGAAAACCAAGTGTCAGAGAAAGGCATGTAATATGATCTCCTCTTTTTAAGATTGAACAAGACTTAAAATGTGTAAAAGAAATGTTTGCATATTATGTGCTCTGTATAAAGGAAACTGAGTTCTGTAAGAAAAGTGGTTCTTGCATGATTTGCTGGCTTGCATATTTCCATAAATTTCTGAAGGATCGTTCTGCTGCATTCTTCCACAACTTTTCAATACTGATAGTATTGAAAGAGAGGGTTTTAAATGGTTTAAAATATCAGATTTTAATAATTCTTATTTGTGGACTTTGTTAAATATGTGTTTTTAAAGTTCACACGTAACCACATTTCACAACTGATTCGAAATTAAATTTATTTATCAATATCTGTCAGAACTTAAGAACATACACATAATGAAAAAAAAAAAAACAAAGGAAAAAACCCCACAAAAAAATGACTTGTTCATGTAGTATTCCAGTACTGAATTAGACTCAAAATCTCACATAAACAGCTAAAATGACTAAGAATTTCTGAAATTAGCAGGTAAATAATGTTTGTGATTTTTTTCTTCATATCCTCTTTTTATAGTTGCTGAAAATTTCCAATATTTTGAATAACAATATTATTTGAGGTTAACCAAGTCATTTGCAGTGGTGTATAGGTTTCCAGGCGAATATAATTAAAAAACATTGTTCCCATTAATTAACTGTAATCTGTGACATTCCAAATTCTATCAATAAGACTAAACCAAAGTAAATATTTTCACATTTAGTAATAAATAACCATTGTGGTTGTGTATGAAATTCAATTTTATGAAATCATAAGTGCTGTAATTCAGATAATTAGTTGGTATAAAGTTTTCTGACAGGAAGCATATGCTTCCTTAAATTTTTTGTTACTATATTGCCTCAGAAATTAATTCAGATCTTCCCACAAATCTTTGGCAGCTTCTCTCAGTCTTCTGCCTTTCATTCTAGCAGCGTTTCATTAGATTTCACGAATGAGCGAGCCTGTGAACAAGTGAACTGAAATAAATGTGGTTTGCTTCACTACTTCTTTTTCATTAGGCTAACAGGCATTAGATTACTTTTGTTAATCCAAGTGTATAGAATTATAGAAAGAAAAAATCTCTTTCTAGAAAGCTTGTAATATTGAACACAGATTTGCTCTAAACAACCCATTATTACTCCAAACACTGATATAGGTATAAAAGTGATCTTTTCCAAAAATATAAACATATACTATAAAGTCAAATACATAAACTCCATTTTTCACTTAGTATTTAGATGCATATTGATAACAGACGTCTAAGTCAAATTTTTCTTATTAGCAGAAAAAAATTTTTGCATGTCAATTTAATTGCTGAAATAAGTGGCTATTAAAAGACAAATGTGAACTTGTTTAGACATAATTAGGAATTATGTATATAATCCTTTGAAAGGGCAATAAAAGATAGTTTTTTGTAATTTTTGAAAATGATTTAGCTACCTTATTCAGAGATAGGAGAAAAAACTAGTGATCTTAAAATTAATTGAAGAAAGCTGATTTCACTCAATTAAGTAAAAGGTTGAATTTTACCTAGTTTCTTCAATTTTTTAGTGTTCTGGAACAATGTTAGAAGTGTAGATTTGGTATTTCTAAAGCTCTCTGGTTTAGGATAAATTGAGGCTTTCATTGGTTGTTTAATGTGCTTTGAAATTCCTTTATAAATATAAGCACAAATAATTTTAAATATAAACATTCAATGAGGTACATATTTTTAAATTCAATATCTTTCTTTTGCACACTGTTATCACTCCCAAGGTAATCAATATTGACATCCCAGTGTGTGTAATTACCGAGTAACATATTTATAATACTATTGCATAGTTATACTATTATAGTATATTAACTTATGTATCTCAATATAAGGTTTGTTCTTGATGCGCTTTTTTGGGTTTCCAAAATTATTTCTCACTACATATATTTGTACACCTCCAATTTTCCCAATTCATAAATTCAGCCATGTTAACTAGTATAGCTGTGAATCAATCCTTGCAATGGCTGCATGGTACTTCATGGCATGGATTTATTCAAATATTTCCATTATTAGACATTCACATTTTTCTCTGCTATGAATGATGATGTTATAAACATTCTTGTTAATATGTTCTTGCATGGTACTTTTTTTTCTGAGTCAAAAATTAATTTCAATATATAAATTACATCAATATATGACATATCAATCAGATATATTAACATATTAATTTCAATATATATAGCACCAGACTTCATTCAAGATGGCTGTGACACGTTACACATTCTATTTCCAAAGGCAATAAGTAAAAGTACCTTCTTCTCCCTCAATCCTTGAGAGAAATAGATGTTATACCTCATTTTAACTTTTGTCTTTCTGGGGGTTGTTCAGTAAACACTGTTATCCTGTAGACATTATCAAGTAGTAATCTCTGATTACTTGTGTGTTTGACTTTTCATGTATTTATTAGCTTTTATTACTTGATCTGTTATGAATTTTTTACCTCTGTGAATTTTCAGTTACTAGATCTCTGATTTTATATTGAGTTTTTTCCCATTTGTCAATTTGTAAGATTTCTGGGAATATTATATGCATCAATCATTTTTTCTACCCTAAATGTGGCAATTACTTATCCAAATAAGTTATTGACTGCTTATTTTAGGAATGATGCAATGTGCAATATAAAAGTATTTTTGAAAGTTTATTTTATATCAAATTTGTATTTACTTATATGGATTCCAGTCATGGTTAAAAATCTTCTAATGCTAGATTTTATATGCATTTGCAAAGATTCTGTATCAAGAATTTTTTAAAAATTAAACCATGATGTATTTGTGATTCATTTTATTCATGTTATGTAATTCATTGTTTTCCATGCTAGAACTGTTTTGCATGTTATTTTATTGTTCTTGTTTTTCAGATGGATAGGCACTTTTCCAAATATTGAATAGTCTGGAAATACCAAGTGTTGGTGAGGATGTGAAGGACCTGGACCGTTTAGACACTGTTGGTGGGTATGTAATAATCTATCCATTCTGTCTGACTCAATTTATCCCTGCAGTCATTAAATTCCGTAGATACTGGATCTTTCATTCTACTCTCTGTTGATTTAACTGAGTGTCTTTAATTCTGATATCTGGTATTGAAATTCTCCCACTGTTTTTCCTTGTTTATATAATTTCTTAGCTCTTCTTCCACAATGAATATTAAGTTTTTTCATTTTTTTCCACAAAAATCAAAACTTGTTTAAAAATTCTAATAGGAATTATAGTAAAAATGCATGAAATAGTAAGGAATTGACATTTTAATTTTCTACCCCACACATATACACAACGTTTCCTTCTTCCATTGTCTTGAGATTAAATTCATTAGCTTGCATTTTATTTTTAATAAATAATGCATTTTTATGACTCCAATTCCAGGAATAATGGAAAAGTTTAGTTACAAACCTATCTATTCTGTCTGTTTCCCATTTTCCTGTGCAAAATTTTTTGATAGTTTCTTGTATTTGCTTACAGCGATTTTTTTCTGCGTATTTTTAAAATACAAATTTACATTTATTTTTTTATCCTTTCTTTTAAATTACACCATACTTTCAACACTGCCCAGAACCTGAGATAGATACTTGGTGGTGAAATGTAGACAAATTCTCAATATTAGGTCGTGATACATGGAGGAAGTGCCCGGACTCTCAGACCTCATTGGTCTTCAAATTCTTAAGAAAAAGTCTCAAACTGTTTTGCTCCTCACAAAATTAATCAAATTGTGTGCTTTAAATTTGTGCAGTTTATGTATACTGATTACACTTCAATAAATTTGGTTTTGCACTTTAAAAAGACAAAACACTATATTTTAAGTATCTATGTCCAGTATTAAGATGTCATATATAGTCACAAATATAAAATGTCTAATTTAAAACATAATTTCATATATTTACATCCGAAAAGATCAATAATAGCTACTTGTGGTTGTTTGAAGCTATATGTACTTACAAAAAATATGTTCCCAAATTTAATCTATTCCTGTGGGTGTGGACCCATTCTAAGTAGGGTCTTTTGATGAGGTTCCTTCAGTTAAGAAGGTATGGCCCACCTCAAACAAGATGGATTTTCATTCTATTACTGGAGTCCTTTATAAACAAAGTGAGATTCAGACACAGAGAGAAGGAAAGCCACAGGAGGTAAGAAACTGAAACAAATGAAACCTGGAAGAGAAGAGAAAGGCCAGAAAGGCTGCCATGTACATTTCCATGTGGCAATCAAAGGACAAAGAATTGCAAGCAGTCAGCCCCAGAATTCTACAGTCTTCATGGAGAAAGCATCACCTTGATGATGCCTTGATTAAGAGTTTCTTAGCTGCAAAACCATGAGCAAATAAATTCCCATTGTATAACCTGACCCATTTAATGATATATGCTTGAGCGCATAGGAGACTAAAACACTACTTTTTTTTCAGAATATGTATTAGTAAAACAGACTTAAAACAAGGAGAGTAAGTGTTGTCTGCGCGGCGGCACGATGACCCTGCCTGCCGTGGGGTTTTCGGCTCGCCGCCTCCAGTGGTCTCCTGGTGGCTCTCCCCAGCCAGTCAGGAGACGAAGGAGTCTCCAAGTGTCCCTCCCCACCCAACAAGGAGAGGAAGGGATGCGATGGGGGAGCGAAGGGGAACTGGGGGTTTTTGGCTTGCCAGGGCCCAGGAGTTCCCGGGCGTGGTGGACCAGGAATCCAGAGTCTGCCCAGACGATGGGGGAGGCAGCCAGGAAGCTGGTGGACAGCGAGTAACGGATACGGAGATCAACCACACTCCTGAGACAAGGCTGGGCTACCAAGTCTAAGTTTATTAGGTAAACACTATTACTTATACTAGGCAGGGGTAGGGGAAAGGGAAAACTGC
>PVKH010048837.1:0-10167 GCA_004027955.1 Chaetophractus vellerosus | reverse complement strand
GGATTATAGCAAGAGCCTGGAGAGCCTACCAAGCCCTATATTTCAGGTTAAGTAAGAAATGATGGTGAATATAAGGAATTATTTCTGGGTGAGGAGGGAGGTCTTCAACATGTCCACCAATTAAGGCAGCAATACAGCAAATGGAGGCACCCCAATTTTGTCACTGTTAGGAACATGGAAGGGGGCAGCTTTGAGGTGTAGACTATGTGGACTGATCGCTCTCCCTTCTGGTAGCTGTGGCCAAAGCAAAAAAAGAGAAAGAAAAAAAAAAACACCTCAGTATGATCACCTGACTGTTCAACACTATGAGAGACTGCGGGTTCTTTGGTGCATTGTGGTTCCAGCCAAACCTAGGGACCCTGCTTTCAGCGATATCCCTTTTAGCATTTTCTAGAGTCTTCTATCCCACAGATTTTGAAACTTTTTACTGTATCCCTGAAGAGAGCCAGAAATATTGCATACCACACTCAAGGCAGTACTTTGAGAGAACAGATCTCTTGAGCTGTTTTCAACCAAATTGTCTTTTTTTTCCCCTCACCTAAACTGCTGGACTAAACCAGATCTTCCCAATGGAATAGATCTGGTTCTGAAATCTGAATCCAAAACATAGCTGGAAATTTGCTTTGCCTGAGGTGAAAAGAATTTGAGGGGCATCTGTAAAATGGGGACAATACTTGTACCTACCTCATAGGGTTGTTATTAGGAGTAAATGAGTTAATATATGTAGAGTGCCTGGCACATAGTGATTGATGAAAGAGAGAAAGCGGGAGTAAGAAGGATGGAGAGAGAGGTATGTGTGTGTGGGTGGGCGAGGGGGGTATGGAGGGAGCAGGATAGAAGGAAACAGAAAAAAAAATTCAGTGATAATTCAACTCAATCCTCAGATTTAGGACTAACATTAGACTCAAGCTAGTGCCCTTTGTCTTCTGTTTCCTCATTGCACTTTATATCACAAAAATTTCTAAGCTTAGTACCATTGTGTCCATACTTCACCTATTCTTCATTATATTTTTCTGGTGAAGTTATATAATATCTGTAATTAAATGTATTGCTACTTGCATTGTTAAAAGCTAATATGTTAACAAGGAGATAACAGGGCTCCTGAAATAATTCAAATTTACTTCTACTTTACGTTGTGTTAACTCTTGATTTATAAAACTTCTTATTCTAAGTTCTTAGTTCCTCTGATATGGAAATTTAGCAGCTATGAACACACTATTTCCGTTTTCCTAATCAACACCAAGTAAATTAAGGCAAAACACAAAACATAAACTAATTTCCATGCTAGTACCTCTCACTGTTTAGAGCAAATGCATAAAAAACTATTGTTAAGTGAAAAAAATAATAAATGAGGCATCTATTCTGTTAAACTTATCTAAACAAAAAACAGGCACATGGTTTAGGGGAAAGAGCTCTGGATTGTGGTCTAACTAAATCTTTGAGTTTTAAGTCCTTTTTGTTTTTCTAAGTGAGGTTGATTCTAATAGCAAAGTGTAATGGTTAATTATATAAGCAGAAAGATCTCCATCATCTGTACACTGTACTAGAAAGTTAAAATATGCAATCTTCATTCTCAGAAAAATGTCCTGTTTCATCTTTTCATTTCATAATGATCCTGACTCATCCAGTAGAGGGCAATGTAAAGAGAAAGGGGTCTAGCATTAGCTAGAACTGGGTTTGCTGGTTTTGGGATAGTGGAAAAGTTATTTCATTTTTTTCTAATACTTATTCCCTCACTTAGAAAAGGAGGGTGATAATTCTTATCCCAGAGTGTTGCTGAGATGTTTAAATGCCATAATTGTTTAATGAAAATCCTTAGATAACTTCATAATCAGTTGTTGATTGCCTGATTTTAGGGATTTTGTTGAACTTGCTTTCCTGTAAACAATTAAACTTATATTTCTTGATGAAATTTTAATTACAGGCTTGCTGTGCTCATTTTTACATTTCAAATTATAGCAAATATTGCACATTTGCTCGAAGCAGTGTGGGCCATCAACAACTATTACTTATAACTAGGATGCTTGAAACTATAGCTATTGCATGTTAAAAATTAAAAGCAAACAACAAGTCAAAAGAAACTGAGTAAAAATATTTTTTGTCAATCAAAAACATTAAGTAGTAAGGTACTTATTACATTCAACCTTGGAAGACTTGGTCCTGTAATTAGGTTGACATCTGAGCACGTGTCTTTTGAATTGTCTTTTTAACTTTTTGAAGTTACCCTGTTAGCCTTTCTGGTAGTTTTCTTAGAAAAAGAAACCTTTTGTAATGATCTTGCGCACAACTTCTTAGTCCAAACGCTTCAAAAATTCTGAGGCTGAATAACTTCCAATCCCAATGAATATTCCTGGAGGATGTTTTCACAGCTGATTCCCCAGATCGTCTGAGAGTTCCTTCCCTTCCTGAGCCTTCTCTCAGTTGGTTAGTCTCAGGGACACTCCCAACCTATGATGAGCTAGTCAGATTCTTATCACCACGGTCTCTAGCACTGAGTTCCTGTTCCTCATGTCTTAGTTGTGACTTATAAGGTGCTCCTCTTCTCGTATGTTCTTGGTGAGGGGACAAATACACCTGGCTGGACTTCTCATCCATACGGGTAACTGAGTTCAGGCTTTTATGGAGTAGTGCAAAGGGGCTGAGATAGCTATGAATATTAATACATCATTATAATTGCAATTAAAGGGTTGAAGTTGTAGTTAATTTATATTTTTTGGTATCATATCTATCACATTTTGATATAAGCTATGTGCTAGATGTATTATTTATAACAACATTAATGACAACAATGATAATGATAATTACAGATTGCACACATCTTGTAAACTTAGCAGATATGTTAATAGCCAAAGAATAGTGATTTGAGTTTGATGCTAATCTTGTTAACCACTGCTTCTTGGATTTTTGGTAACTGCTCTACTTCCTCTTTTGTTAACTAGAGCAGAACCAGACTGACCAAACTAATATATGATCACCAAACATTCTGAACATATTTGGTTTCTAATTAATAGTAATTTATTTTGCTACTGTTTTTGTTTTAAATGCCACTTATTTATTTCACTAATCCAATTTAAAAGACTGAAAACTTTCCACATAAGTCACTTTTTACAAGTCAGAAAAATATTTCAATATGGATGAAGAAAGGCAGCTTAAAGTTTGTGTTTGAATAGAGTGTTTTCATATGGATTTCCCTGTAAAGAGGCAGCAAAATTGATGAAACTCATGCAAAGGCTTGAGTCAGTTTTTTCTGTAGATAGTCAATTCCATGAAGACTGCCTTGTGTAGGTTACCTGCTTCTTAGAAGACACTGTCTCATGGTGAATACCATTACTAAGGCACAGCACAATCATCACATCTGGCTCCACTGAAGTGAATTTGCTGAGTATTTATTTCCACAATTCTTTAATGGCTTTCATATTTAGATTAAAAAATTTTTTGAACTTTTTAGAGAAGTATTAATGCTTACAGACCTATGAATTGTTAAGTGCCTCTTTTTTTTTTCATGCTTTTCACTGCCTTTCATACAGAAGAGGATGGGGACAAGGGATAACATCATTTAATGATAATAACAGAAAGAGCTTACATTTATTGAGTACTTACTATTGGCCAGGCACTGTGCTAAGTGCTTTATTTATATTTCATTACATTTTCATAGCAATCCTATGAGATAGTTACTATTATTATCCTTTTCTTTTACCAATTGAAAAAATCACTTAAGTACAGTAAAGTTTAAATAATTTGGGCCAGGATACATTGTTACTGCGTTTAGAAGCCAGATTCTAGACTTGTTTAACCTAATCTAGGGAACAAAGTTGTGTCCCAGTAGTTTAGACATTTTATATACATGACTTAGAGAATCCTCAGACAGGTACAAATTCTCTTCTGATTGTTGACAAGATTAAAGTGAAGTGATTAAATAATTTGCCCAGGTCTACTTCATTAGAAAGTCACTTCTCTGGGATTAAAATATCAGGTATGTTAGACTACAAAGTTTTGTCTTACCAAAGTATTAAAAATACAGTAAAAATACATTTTCATTGTGACTCTGTGTACAAATATATAATTAAGCAATAGAAGAGGTTTATAAAATAATATCTTTATTGCCTGCCATTGCAGTCTGATGCTTTCTATTCTATTCTATTCTATTCTATTCTATTCTATTCTATTCTATTCTATTCTATTCTATTCTATTCTATTCTATTCTTTCCATTTCATTATTATAGTCTATTTCACTTATTTTTAAAATATGGTCATTACAACCCATTAAATCAATTTTATGGCCCACTTATAAGTTGTAACCTGAAATTTGAGGAAAAAAATGTGGTATTTTTGTTTCTTGGATAATCATGTTCACAGTTCCTCTCTATTTGTACCTAAAGAGCATAGGACTGTTAAGGTGATAGGCTCTATTTAGTTGATGTTCTGAATTGCTCTTTCTAACTAGATATTGGCCAGAGACCTAATGGAGAAGGGCTGATTAAGCACTCCTGTGGATTAAGCACTTCTATTTCTTTTTTAAATGGGAGGACCTTATCTCTGTTGGGACAGAAATCTAGTAACATACCAATTTATTAGTAGAGATAAAAGGGGAATTTACTGAGTATTTACAATGTGAAATGCATTTTGCTAGGTACATCTCTTCTCCTTCCCTTCTCTCCCTTTCCATTGATCATATTCATGAAAGGAGATTTAGATCACTGCTATTAACCCTAAACATCTCTAATTGTATAAGAATCAGTATCCATTTTTTTGGGGAATTGAATTTTGTCTCCCATAAAACACATGTTATGTCCCAACCCCGGTCCTGTGAGAGTGAACCCATTTGTAAATAAGGCCTTTGAATATGTTATTAAATAAGGTGTGCCCAAACTACATTAGTTTGGTACCTAATCCAATATGGCTGAAATCTTCTTAAACAAAGGAAGTTGGGACACAGGATGAGGAAGCCACAGGGAGCAGCCAGAAGCTGGAAGACAATGAACCTAGAAGAGAAAAGAGAAGATGCTACCATGTGCATTGTCATGTGACAGAAAACAACCACCAAAGATCACTGGCAGCCAGCCCCAGAATGCAATAGTCTTCAGGAAGAAAACATCTCCTTAGTCATGGTTTCATTTTGCATTTCTCCTAGCCTCAAAATTATGAGCCAATAAATTCCCATTGTTTAAGCCAATCCATCATATGATACTTGTTTTACCAGCTGGGAAACTAAAACACATGCTGTGAATTAAATTATATTCTCTAGAAATGACACATTCAGGTTTTAGTCTGCATTCCTGTGGGTGTGAACCCATTTTTAAGCAGTACATTTGAAGATTTTTTTTAATTAAGTTTTTTCTTTTTGTTCATTTACAAACCCTTGTTTCGAGGGCTGACTTTCAATAGATCGCAGCGAGGGAGCTGCTCTGCTACATATGAAACCAGAAGCAGGTCATTTACGAGTGAAGATATTTTTATTTAAAGTGTGGACTTACTTGAGAATAGAATCTTCAAAGATCCTATTCCTTTCTAGGTGAGGCCAAATTGAATCATGGTGGCCCTTAATATGTATTAGTGGAGATCTTATAAATAGAATAAACTCAAACACAGAAGAAGGCAGAAGTCAGAAGAAGCTAGAGAGGAAAGAGAGATCACCATGTGATAGAGGATTAGCATCACCAGAATACTGCTCACTCTGGGAGAAAGCATAGCCTTGCCATCATCTAGCACCCAAATTGTGAGCCAATAAATCCTTATTGTTTAAGCCAAACCATTGTGTGGTCTTTGTGATAGCAACTCTGAAAAAATAAGACAGCGTAGTAAATATTTCTTTGGTGTTCTTGAGCTAAGCAATTTACAATCCCTAATATTTTGTTTTGGATGTCCTTAATTTAACAATATATTGGCTTTTATGAATTTTTAAAGGTCAAAACCAACCTTCTGTATACCTTCTTACAGTTGTTTTTCTTATAATTTGAATAAATGCAAATGATTAATAATAGGCAAGATTTAATAATACAGTTGATTCTATATTAACACTGCATTAGACTTACATAGATTACTTTAAAAATACCCATAGGTATTATTTTATATATACTATCATCCTTGGGAGTTAGTTAGATAAAGGTATTACCAATATATTTTTAAGAGGTTATTTAGAATCTCCTGCTATAGAGCTCAAAAACAGAAAGGAGAAAGATTGTTGGGTGATGGTGAAGTAGGAAACTCCAGGAATCAGTCCTTTGCTAGACCAACTATTAAACAGGCAGGAACTGTCTGAAACAACTTTTTCAAAACTCAGGAATCCAGTAGAATTCTGTACAGCATCCAGGGAAGAGTGGGAGGAAGAGGCTGGCGAATTATGGTAAAAACCCTGTGTGGTGGTTACTGCCACTCAACCCCACTCTTCCCGTAGGCAGCAGTGGAGTCTGGGCCCTGGTGTAGTTTGCTAGTGCCAGAAAGGGACATAAAAATCCAGTTTTCCAAGGTATGTGGTGGGCAAGGCCAATCGCTGATGGCAATTTTGGATTAGCTACTTCAGCTTGCTGGGACCCCTTCTATGAGAGTCCTCATTATTCCACCCACCCTTAACATAGGTGATAGAGCAGACTTAATGACAGTACACTTCCTCTGAGCTGCGGACAGTTGAAGGGCTGCATTTTCTGGGCAGGTCAAGGAAGCTCAGCCTTGGGGAGAGTGGAAATAGCTCCTGGCACCCTTCCTAGCCTCTCCATCATCTTATCTCTGGGGAAGATTTTTACAGCCAGCACTCACTTTGTGGGTCCCTGGCTTTCTTCCATCTTGGGAACATTTTCTTGGGAAATTTCTCTCAGTCATGCCCCCTTCCCAGTGTATGCTTTCCAGGCAAAAGTAGCTTGAGACAATGAAGACAGTGTAAGAAACAATGGAGGTGATGGCCTGGGCCAAAAATTTATTTGCTGTTCAGTAGTGGAACACCTGAGAAAGCGTAAAGGTCAGTATGTAAAGGCAACATTTAAACACCCTCTGAACAGGGGAGCTACTAAGTAAACAGGGGAACTACTAAGGCCACTAGCAAGCACATGCCCAGGAAAAGGCACATGCCCATAAAAGACAGGGAGGACCCTGTACTTTACATTCTCCTTGGGCAGGCTTTTCTGATATGAAAGTTGACACGAAGACCTTTAGCATATCACCAGCTGATTACAAACTCAAGAAACAGATGTTTCAGGGAATAAATCCCAGAGTTAATATTTAGAGATAGTAAATTGTAAACTGTGCAGCAAAAGATTACAAGACAAACAAAAAAACAGGAAATGATTGCCCATCCAAAGGCCGAGGATACAAATCCAAAAATTACCAAGACCAGTCAGTGGACATACAAGACAAAGACTGAAAAAAAAAGATCTTCAATATGCTTAAGGAGATGAAGGAAAATGCAGAGGAAGAAATAAAGGATATAGGCAAACAATGAATGTACAATATGAGAATCTCAATAAGGGATAGAAATTTTTATAAAATGAAATATATATATTTTTATTAAAGAAGTTGTTAGCTTACAAACTAATAATGCATAACGTGGAGAATTCCCTTACATCATTCCTTCACCAACAATTTGCACTGTTATGGAATGTTTGTTATAGATTATGAAAGAACATCATCAAACTATTACTATTAACTATGGTCCATAGTTTACATTTGGTATATTTTTTCCATACACCCCCTTATTATTAACACCATGTATTAGAATTGCATATTTGCTATCGTTGATGAGAGAACACTAATATATTTGTACTATTAACCACAGTCCCTCAACCACCACATAGTTCACTGTGTTATACAGTACCATGCCTTGTATAATCCATCCAAAGTGTATACTCGGTGGCTCTCACTTTCATCACAGAGTTGTGCAGTCATAGCCTCAGTAAACTTTTGGACATTTTCCTTAATTAAGTACAAAAAATCCCATATCCTCCTATTATTGACCCTTAGCATTGACATAGTACCTTCTTTGACATTGATGCAAGAATATTACAATATTGCTGTTAACTATAGTCCATAAGTTACATTAATTGTATTTTTCCCATGCATCACCATATTTTTACCACCTTGTAACAATGTCATACATTTATTCTCGTTCATAGAACATTCTCATATTTGTATTATTAACCACAATACTTATCCACCATGTAGTTCACTGTTATTCAGTCCCTAAATTATTCTCTAGCTTTCTTTCAATTGACATTTATGTCCCTAGACTACCCCTTTCAGCAACAATCACATTTATAAACCAGTCTTTTATACACTTTTACAGTCAATCAACATTATTTTTAATGATTCCATAGTAGTCCCTCGAATAGATACAGCTGCTGTTTTTTTTTTAAATAAATCTTCTATAATTAGACATTGAGATCTTCCCAAATTTCCTTTTCAAATGGTGTTTGTAGCTGAATCTTTGAATATATATATATATATACACACACACACACACACACACATATATAGTTTGCTTTGTTTTTTATTTTTTAAAATGTTATAAAATTCAGCATTATAACCATTTTTAAGTGTACAATTCAGTGGAATTAATTACATTCACGATGTTATACAACCATCACCACCATCCATTACCGACACATTTTCATCACACCCAACAGAAACTTGGTAACTTTTAAGCAATAACTCCCATACATGATTTTTAGCTGTCTGCAAGCTTGATTAGATTTGGAATTTCACTGAAATTTTATTTTGGCTGCTTTCCATCTGACTGTTATCACTGTCTTTTGATGTCCTATATAATCTCACACAATGGTCCTAAAGTATTAAAATACTTTTGAAACTATCTTAAAGAGTCATGTGGTCCAACCCCCAAACAAGAAACTGGAACAACTATATGAAAATACTAAAGTACTAGTAATTATTCACTGATTCATTAATTTGAATATATGTTAAATTATTTCCATAGCATGAATTCTCATAAGTTGACTTGCTATGTCCAAAAAACAACCACTCTAAAAATTTACTTAGATATTGCCAAATTGCCCTCCAGAAAGAGTATTAATAAATTTTCCCCACTAGTGAGTCAACTTTTAATATTACTGATTTTTGTTTTGCTTTGATTTCTGCTTCCTTGATAGGGGTGAAATGTTATTTTATTTTTATTTTCTTTAATTACTAAGAGGCTACACATCTTTCATATTTACCACATTTATTTCTTAAATAAATTATATTTATGTAATTATGTTTCTTATGTACTATTAACCTGTTTTTCAATTGGGATATTTATTTTTCTTGTGCATTTTCTTTGTGCAATTCATGTTAGAATTCTCGTGTCAGTAAATCCTAAACATTTTAGGATTATCCCTAAGCAGAGTTTCTTTCATACCACTTTTTCCAGAATGTGATTGGAGCAGACAATATAAAATGGATTTGTTTGGATCCCTAAGAAAAATAGCCCCTTTTAATACTCCAAATTTCATTTTCCTTTTTCTTTTTTTTCACCAGAGGCTTGTCCTAGGTTTACTAAAGGGCCTGGGCTGCAGAGTCAATATAAAAATACAAAAAGCCCCATTAGTTTAATAACAAGCAAACAAACAACTCCAAATGGTAACCTGAGGGGGCAGGAAAAGAGGCCCCTGGACCAGGGCACAGGGCACTCTGCTCATAGCACCAGGGCTGGCCGCAGGCCTCCCAGCACTGCTGTTTCTATGAGGTGGGGGGAAGCGACTGTTGTGGGAGCTGCCTTCCCCGGGTTCAGGGACCCTTACTTCTTCTGAGGTGTGTTCAGCCTCTGCAGATATCAGGTACTGTCCAGTAGTGTTGAGATGAAGGCCTCATGGGTTTTGTTTTGTTTTGTTTTAAAAGATTTATTTACTTACTTACTTTTACCCATTTTAATGCCCTCCCCTGATCAAGTTTGCTGTTTTGTGTCCATTTGCTGGGCAATTCTCTGTGTCTGTTTCCTGCCCTCCCTTCTCATCCTTCTCCTCCTGTCTTCACCAGGATTCAATCCTGGGAACCTCTGATGTGGGAGAGAGGCTTTCTGCCACCTGCGCCACCTCAGTTCCCGGTTTTTCGGTGTATCTCGTCCTGGCTTTCCCTTGTATAACTCTCCTGTTATGTCATCATCTTGCTGTGTGGCTTGCCAGGGCCTGGCACGCCCGCATACCTTCAATATTTTTCTTTTATTTTACCGGGAGGGTCCTGGGGATC
>PVKH010048836.1:0-10161 GCA_004027955.1 Chaetophractus vellerosus | reverse complement strand
ACACATTCCAGCTCCGTGTAAATAGAGTTACTGTTAAACTTGATGGTAAGAAGTCCGTCACTAGAAATGTTAATATGCAAATTAGAGGGTCAGTTTTGCAGGATTTTGGAAAGTAGTTTCAAGGATTACATGGGTGATTGTGTAGATGACATTTTAGGGTCTGTTCTAGATGAAAAGTTTTATGATTCAAATGTCCTTCATGACTCCTAATAATTTTTAACATGAAGGTAAGATTATGCTATGTTAAGAAAGGGTTTTCAAATAGAATTTCTTCTTAAAGCAGTTTTGGAAGTTTACAAAAAATTGGGCAGAATATACAAATAGGTCCTATGTGCCCCACCCCACAATTTCCCCTATTGTAAACCACTTGCATTAGTATTGAACATTTATTACAATTGATAAATCAATATCGCTACCTTTATTACTAATTAAAGTCCATAGTTTATGCTAGGGTTTACACTATGTGTTATACAGTTCTATGGTCTTTGGCAAATGCATAACGTCATGTATCTACCACAACAATATCATACAGAATAGTTTCAGTGTCCTTAAATTGTTCTGGATCACACCCAGTCATCCCTCCTTACCCGTCCCTGAGCCCCTGTCAACCACTGATCTTTTAATTATTTCCATGTTTTGCCTATTCTCAAAGTCATGTACTTGGAATCATATAGTCTGCGGGCTTTTCAGACTGGCTGCCTTCACTTAGCAATATGTATTGAAGTTTCCTCCATGTCTTCCTGTGGTTTGGAAGCTCATTTTCTCTTATCATTGAATATCCCATTGTATGGATATACCACAATTTGTTTACCCATTCACCCATTGAAGCATATCTTGGCTGTTTCCAGCTTTTAGCAATTATGAATGAATCTGCTATAAACCTTTGTGTGCAGGTTTTGGGTGGACATAAGTTTTCAATTCATTTAAATAAAAATCTAGGTGTGTGTGGTAGCTTGGAGCTGTATGTACCCCAGAAAAACATGTCTTAGACTTAATCCATTCCTGTGGGTGTAAACCCATTTGAAATAGGACCTTTTGATGAGGTTAGTTCAGTTAAGGTGTGGCCTCACTCAGTCAGGATGGGTCTTAATCCTATTACTGGAGTCGTTTATAAACAGAATGAAATTCAGAGATATAGAGAGAAAGCCATTAGAAGCAAGAAACTGAGAGTGAACAGAACTCGGAGGAGACGGGAGGAGACAGAAGAGGCTGCCAGGTGCATTGCTATGTGATATAGAGGCCAAGGACCAAGGATCACTGCAGCCAGTCCCAGAATGCCAGGTTTCAGGAAGAAAACATCGCCTTGAGGGTTCCTTGATTTGGACGTGTCTTAGCCTCAAAACTGTGAGCTAGTGGGAGGGAGTGTGGTATATGGGAATTCCCCATATTTTCAATGTAACATTTATGTAATCTAAAGCTCCTTTAAAAATTAAGAAAAAAATAAGCAGCGACAAGAAAACTAAAACGAAACAAAACAAAACAAACAAATAAACAAACCAAAAAACAACTGTGAGCCAATAAATTACCCATTGTTTAGACCAACCTATTGATGGTATTTGCTTTGGCAGCCAGAAAACAAAAACAAAGACCAATTACTGCATTGTATGGCAACCTGATGTTCAGATTTGTAAGAAACTGCCAGAGTGTCTTTCAAAGTGGCTGTACCATTTTGCATTCCCACTAGCAATGAATGAGAGTTCTTGTTTCTCCACATCCTCACCAACAACTGGTGTTGTCAGTTCTTTGGATTTTAGCCATTCTGTAAATGTATATAAATGTGTATAGTGGTGTCTTCTTGTTTGAATTTGCAATTCCCTAATGACATATATGTTGAGCATCTTTTCATGTGTTTATTTCCATTTTTATATCTTCTCTGGTGAGTTGTCTGTTCAGATCTCTTGCCCATTTTGTAATTGGGTTGTTTGTTTCCTCATTGCTGAGTTTTAAGAGTTCTTTATATATGTTGGAAACAAGGCCTTTATAGGGTATGTCTTTTACCAATATTATTTCCCAGTCTGTGGCTTGTCTTTTCATTCTCTTTGCAGTGGCTTTTGCTTAGCGGACATTTTTAATTTTAATGAAGATTGAAATTTAATTTTTTCTTTCATGGATTGTGCTTTTGGCGTTGCATCTGAAAAGCCATCACCAAACCCAAGGTCACCTAGATTTTTCCTTTGTTGTCTTGGAGAAGTTTTATTGTTTTGCATTTTTACACTTAGGTATGATCCATTTTGACTTAATTTTGTGAAAGGTGTAAGGTCGGTATCTAGTGGTAGTTTCTCTGTTTCTTTTTCTTTCTTTTTTTTTTTTTTGCACACGGAAGTCCACTTTTTCCAAGATCATTTGTTGAAAAAGACTATCCTTTCTCTGTTGAATTGCCTTTGCTCTTTTGTCAAAGATCAGTTGACTATATTTATGTGGGTCTATTTTTGGGCTCTCTATTCTATTCCATTGATCTAATTGTCCTATTTTGTCAATACCACTATCTGGATCTCTGCTGCTTTGTGGTTAGTCTTGAGTCAGGTAGTGTCAGCTCTGCTTTTTTCTTCTCTATTGTGTTGGCTATTCTGGGCCTTTTGCTTTTCCAGATTAGCTTTCGAATCAGTTTGCCAATCTCCACAAAATATCTGACAAACAGAACCATTTTTAATATTAATTTTGAACGTTGTCATCATTTTTAAGATGGTGAGGGCATTTTATTAGCCATGAGGGGATACCTTAGCACAGGGTTTATCACAGCAGCTGTTCTGTAAACTGTGGCAGGGCCCCATCAAAAGCAGCATGATGGACTCATGTGCCATAGAGATCATACTGCATGTCAGGACAAAAATAAAGGATCAGAGTATTGGCCATACCCACTCTAGATTTTAACTCGAAGAAAATGGAGATGGGTATAAATCAAAACTAGTCCTCAGATTGCTACACTCAACTTTGTATCAAATTACCATAGAACTAGTAAAAGAGACACAATTATAAATATATTTTATAGGAAGAAAGGAAACGTAGCAGTGTTCTTAAAATTTACATTGTCTCCACATATGTAAATTATGCATATTTTCATATAGGCATGTATACTGAGAGATATATTTTATGTTAACCTTGAAATAAAACATCTTTTGGAATTACTATATTCAGTGCCTTGACTTTTTAAAATTAAAAACAAATCATATTGCTAAAGTAATCTTCACAGAAAGCAACTTGTTACCAGTGTTATCACATATGTAGAAGAATATAAAACTGCATTTTACATGTTTTCAAAATCAAACATATCCAACTACAGTGGGTGTTATTTTTGCTGAGGTTTGTAAAGGAACAATGAGGGAAAGGCATCAGAATATGAAATGCTTTAAAAATCAATATGAAGAGGGAAAATAATGGAAAGAATAAAGGCCTTCCTGAAGTATAGATATAATTGATTATAGCAGCAGCATATTGGTTTGCTTACTCTGAAGCTGAGGTGTATCTTTACAAACCAATACTGAGATAGTTAGTCCTTCCTAATTTCCACATATGAAAAATTTTTATCTCACTGTTTCACAATTTATTTGGAGGTTTGATACATTTTATTTATAGATATTTATCATGTGCTTATTTCATAAGTCTTGGAATGACTGTCTAATGTCAAATTATAGCTTGTTAAAGATGAAAATTGACTATATCATATATTCAATTGCAAATAAAGATATCTTCATAAAATAATGAAAATTTTGAGACATACTGAGCAGAAGACTCATTCATATTGTAACATCTTCATTGTCTCTGGATCCATAAACAGGAAACATTCTGGGTGTCATTTTTTTTAAAAAGAATACTTTAAAACCTTGACATATTGGTTATAATTAAACCCATGTTTTTGATGCATATGCTTTGCTGAAAAGTGTTTTTTGCTTTTATAATGAATACACATAGCATAACGCATGGTAAAAAAATTGTCAACAATATATTCTGAATAAGTGTTATATGATC
The DNA here is from genome assembly GCA_004027955.1 of Chaetophractus vellerosus. Classification (NCBI taxonomy): domain Eukaryota; kingdom Metazoa; phylum Chordata; class Mammalia; order Cingulata; family Chlamyphoridae; genus Chaetophractus; species Chaetophractus vellerosus. The sequence goes on along the minus strand of PVKH010048836.1, from coordinate 6,195 downwards.
TGATCAATTCAGATATGTATATTTAAATCAACTCAAGCCAGCATCCTTAAATAACACATTTTTAAATTTTCTTAAAGAATCTCAAAACTAAATCAGACTCACACCCAAAACGACTTGTAGGAATTTCTTTCTAGTTTAGAAATTTATTTATTACTGATTATGGCTTCACTTCACTAAACATCAAATCAGAAATGTTACTTGGTCCTTGAGAGCCAGTGCGTTTCCACCATAGGGGCTCATTTGACCACATGCTTGTAGTCTCACAAAGTCACTTGTATTTAAATCAGAGACACAAACCTCTTTCTTCAGCTCCTCCACCCCTCCCCCTCAGCCGGCGGGGTATATTTTCGTTAGCAGTCATAATGTTAATTGGAGTTACATGTGTGCATTCAGATCTGAATGTACTTCCAGATGTGAATTTTGTAAGCAAGTTCTTTCAGACTGAGCGCCTACATATTTCAAATGAAATTGCACCACACGAGGTATCTTCAATTAAAAAAAATCCAAAGAACACAGACATTAGTATGATTAAACAGAGCACAAAAATATAAAATTACATCTCTACTCAGAATTAGGTCATCTGATTCTGATTCTTCCTTTCTCTTATTTTGTACTTTAAAAATTGCAAAGATCCTGGGGATGTGATCTTAACTTAAAGAATAAATCTCTGTTATTCACTTAAAAAAATCATCTAATCCCACTTGGCTTTGTAGAAAAAAAAGAGGACAGTACTAGAAACCCTGTAAGGTAAACAATGCATTCAAAATGATGTCAGTTGCCTGAAAAATAATTTTATGTGTGCCTTTAATTAATATTTCCATTATTTTAAAGTGATAGCAAATACGATTTAAATGAAAATAGTTGCTTCTGTGCATGTTCTTGGGTGTAGCTGGAGAAGAAAACATGATTGAGACAGCACGAAAGGGTTAATGTAAAAAGATATGTAGGAGCAATTAAATTTCACTTCTTTCAAGCTTTATGCCAAAACACAAAATTGTTTCCACGGTCATGTGGTCATGTCTGCTTTTATTTGGCAGAAATTCTCTTATCTTTTAAGACATTGAATCTTAAGTTTCTTCAACAGAGTTAAATAGAAGCTGAATCGCAGTAACAAAGAGCAGACTTGTCTTTAACAAATGTATGGACTTTGTATGGTTAAAGGAAGCATATTTAAATTTTGTCGTGTTTAAGGAGCAATCATAATAAATAATACCACAGAGCAAGGCATTTCAAACTTAAAATCCAAAGATGCAACAATACTGAGAAACATTAGTTTTATTAATTCAAAGAAAATGGGGGACAATCTCCAAGAAGTCATGTTGCACCCTCCTCCAATAACACTCTGAGCTTAATTTTCAGCCATTTGTGCAGGGCTCATTTATAACTCTTTGCCTGGTTCTACTTCATTGACAGAGGCAGGCACCAAAACAAGTAATTTTCATAATTATTGTGGTCCAAGATTAAATCCCTGCACACAGTACCCTTTTTAAATTGAATTTTTACTAGCTATATACATTCGAGTAAAATTTCTATCACAAATAGTTGTAAATATCAAAATGAACTCATCCTGCAAAGGGATGAAAATTTAACAGTTTTCTATCTTTTTTGAGTTTTCACTCTTTCATTTTCTTGTAACCACTATAGCTTTTATTCCTCTGCTTTAGGAGATACAGCAAATAGTATGCAGAATTTAATTTTGAGGATTTTAAAGCAAAGAAGCAGATTCAGGTTTGTCTAGAGCATTTTATTAAGGAAATGTTCTTATACCTAAGAGATATCTAATCTGAAATACAAAAATTAAGCAAATGTGTACGGTGGTATATTTTATTACATGGGACTTGTTTTGAATCAAACAAACGGAGACCAAAAATTCTTTAGGTCCATATTTCAATTCAAATATTGGTGGGAGAGGTTAAATCCAAGTCTCCAATGTTTAATGAGGTGTCTATTTCATTCTTATTAACTGAAATACTTTAAAAACTAAAGTGGTTAAACTTAAATAATTTTATTAGAGGGTAATAGTTATTTTATTAACATTTTTCTCTAAGGATTTTTCTGTCTGATTATGAGTACTTTGCAATTTCAGACAGTATGATGGATGCTACTTTTCTATGACAAGAATTTTAACAGCCCTCCTTCAGCACACCCAATTATGCGTCTGAGCTAGTAACCTTGAATTTATGTTGCCATGGTGACAAACTGGTCATGCATTATGGATTATCATTGAAATTCTACACCCCTACCTAGCATAATGAGAGTTGGGGACTTAATCAAATCAGCCATTCTGTGTGACACAAAGTGAAGAACTAGCTCTTATTGTTCAGTGTCGAGAAAGGAAGCAGGCCTGATGGAGAGGCAGCTGCAGTGCTACAGCCTGATAGATTGCCCTTATATACATTTGTGAATGTATAGGCAGATGGCGTTCAATGCCTGGAATTTCCAGCTTAGGAAGCAGCTGTTCGGATAACCTCTGCCGTCTCACCTTGTTGTCATGGAACATTGAACAGAGACTGAGAATGTGTATGGATACATTGACAATCTGACTGAATTTACACTGCATGGCATCTTTCTTTTATCATAGGTCCGCTGGGCTAGAATGAATGCAGAGCAAGGGTAGAGGAGATTGCCGAGGGGCAGGACGGGGGGAGGGGAGGGTGGACAAGAGGGCAAGCTTTTGAAAGACAGAGGCTGGCACTGGAATATCTCCCATCTCCATTTTACAAGGAGAAAGACTGAAAGATAGCATTAGTGTGGTCATCTTTGCCTTGGAGAAACCTAGTTTGCTGCTTTTTCAAAGCCTGGCGGTAAAATGTAGAACCTGTGCTTGCATATAGTTCAAGCTTCCTCTCAGTCATAGGTAACCAGTATCTTTGTTATCTCTGCTTGTCACAGAGACAAAATACCGGCTACTAAGGTCAAAAGGAGCAGGTTGAATGTCAGGGCAACCTCTAACCAGATAGGGAAAATCGCTGGCTTTACGCAGTCCACTCCCTTCACTAAATATCCTGAGAATATCTGGTGAGAAGCAAGCATTGGCAATTTCTGCTTTGGAGTAGTTTTTTACAAAATGGGTTTGTTAAAAGATTTTTTTTTTCTCATTTAGAAATTATTAAAATAATGTCATGGCTTAAAATGGTTGCTGTTTTTGATACCAAACATCAAGCTCCAAAACTCTCAGGGTCTATCTGAATGTTTCTCAGCCAAAGAATGAAGGTGTAATTACACTTGCATTACACACTCCCCCTCTTTCCCATCCCAATACATCCCATTATCATTGATAAGGTTATGGTCATTAATGATCCTATAAACCCCACACCTTTATGGGTTTATTATCTATGGACAAATATTATACATATTCCTTTTTTATATAAAATTTCCTATTTTCTTGATTTTGTTATTCCTTTTTATTAATTTTTCTTACCTCCCCAAACTAAAAAATTAAAAGCACCTTAGCCATTTGATTTGGAACTTATTCATGTGTACGGAGAAAGACCTTTCTTAAATATTTCATGAAGCGTTGGATGTTTCGCTTGATCAGATAGACCTCCATGACTGCAGAATAAGTTAAAGCGTCTTATCAATGAAACATGCTTTGACCCAATAGATTATAACAGCTCCAAAAAAAGCCATTATACTTTATCAGGTTAATGCTTCCTAGACTATGAAGTGTTCAAGTTAGATCTAGGGAGACAGGAAAATCTCTGAAGCTGGTGTTATCTATCTCTTTAGCCAATAAGAAGATGGCATGCTGGAAGTCTTGAAATCTGGTCAACATGACACATTTAAAAGCTTCCTGGGATCTATTATTGATATTCAGGGAATTGAATGCCTAGAAAATTTGTAAAAATTGACAGGTACTTTTAAATTATTTTCTAAACACTTTTAGAGGCTATCTATCTACACAAATAATATGAAGACGGCCATTCAAACGCTGGCATTACATTAAAAATAAAGTGTAATATTTGCCATAATATTTAAATACCTGAATGAAAAATATAGACAGGAAATCTGCAACCACATAGACATATTGCTAAGCCTCAGCTTTATATGAATGTGTGTGTCTTGTGTTGGGGTGGGGGGGGGAGCCGTTTCTCTCAAATGAATGAAAAGCAACATTCATTTGACTTCTGTACCTCTGTGTTCATGCATACGCAGCAGCTTTAATATCTTACCACCAAATTATTCTGCCCAAATCCTCATTTTTCTTGTGACACAGCACTTAATGGTAGTTGCATTTATTTCCGTGAAAGTGTTACAAATGAGGGTAATGACGATATCCATCCAAACAGTACTTTCAGCTCTAAATATGTGTTTTAAATTTTTGAAAAAACGAAGCAATGTATGGCATAGTTTCCATTAATTCTTCAAAACTATTCATGTATAATAATGCTCTGGACAGAAATATATTTAATTTAAAAGGTGAGTACTTAACAGTAATATGACTTATATATTAACATACATTATTGTATTTCTCCAAAAATAATCTTAGTTTCAAAGAAGTTTTATAAAAATGTAGTATATATTAAGTATATGTAGAGAAATTAAATATATAATAAATATAGAAATAAGTGCAAAAGATAAATTTCTAGCAAAGCTATCATTCATTGGCTAGATAGTAGGTATCACCCCATTGTTTAAAATAAAAGACATCTTGTCCCTTGTATGAGTTCAATGGTGGAAATGTGACAAACATTTAGGACTAAAGGAGACTTTTCTTTAATCTAATAGTGCCTTATTAGCTCATAGCTCTCAAACAATTCTACTAAATGATCTAATAAAAAGTACCTAACTGCATTTTCTGTCATTTGATTCTAAGTAGCATATCATTAGAAAATATTTTGTGATAACAGCCCTGCAGATAAAACTATGTTATTTTAACATCCTTTTTTTAAAAATTTTTATGTCACACATATTGAAGCTCTTTGACTATTCCTCCTATTAAATAAGCTGACAACCCAAGTATATGAAATTATGTTTTCCCTTTAATTTATATTTACTATGTATGCAGTAAAACTGCTTGCAGGTCAGGGGTAGCATGGAAAGAAGAGAAAGAATCCTAAAAGTGAATATATGAAAATGCGTCTCCTTGTACTTAAGTCACATAAAATCTAGAATGGGTATTAGGAAATGCTAAAAGCTTTGTGACAAAATTTATACTTGGTATCTTGTTATATGGTGGTGAAACCGAGAAAGAAAATACCCTAGGGACTGCCACACACACATATTCCATTCCCAGCACTCCACCTTAACTCAGTCCTACTCCCCAAAGTGTCCTAGCCTGGGAGAGGCATGCACTATCCAATCACTGATTTTTCACTGGTTCACTTGTCAAAAAAAGTTAGCAGCATGCCTTTTATCTTACTGTTGGTCATTGAAGAAACACAATTCTGAGTTATCAGAGTTAAAACTATTATAGCAACTTCTCTTCAACTGCATGTCCTCTGTTTGCTAACATTATCTACTTAAAGACGGTACGGGTGCCCCTATTAGGCTGGTTATGTTCTCTTTCTGTCATAAATGAGGCAGTATGGTCTCATAAACATCTGTCTTATGGTTGTTTTGTACTATTTCTTTGGGAAAAACCAGAATGTACACCACTCACCTACATTTTTGCCAACTTGGGCGAAGCTGTGTCCCTCTTGCTGAAAATAAAGGTAAATCCAGACTTCTCCCTCCTTTAAATTCCTCAAGTATTAGTATCATCTGGAAGGAAGGAGGTAGCTGCTACTTATGTGGTACAGCTTCTTAGAAGAGAAAGCAACACTCTGACCCAAATGCACAATCAGACAGGGCAGGAAGTGAGACCAGGGGGAGGAAGTTTAGCCCATTAGGCTGAATGATGAGATTGTCCACAGCTTCACTTGGTCAAAATCAGATCAACCTGGCCTTGAAACGTTTCCTTCTCTCTTTTTCTACTTCACTGCAGCCTTGTCCTTACTCTGACCCTTGGGATTCTCTCTGGATCCGGTCTTTCTACAGTCCTTTGAAGTAGCTAAAGGGAAATTTGAGCTGTTTTCTAGAAACACCTCCACCTGACTCACCACTGCACACCTGAGAGCTGGGGCATATGCAGAGGTTGTGAAGTGCTAACAGAGGCCAAGAATTCACTGAACTTATTCTCATCTCCCTTCTCCCCTCCCCCCTGCTTCCTTATTCTGAAGAAATGCAATCATTTTGGTCATGAAGGCAGAACTG
>PVKH010048835.1:0-10160 GCA_004027955.1 Chaetophractus vellerosus | reverse complement strand
TCATTTTGAAGTCTCTTAGCACTATGAACTCATTTGTCTTTACCGTTTCCCCCTTTTATTTGAAGTCTCTTCCCAGTTTTACTGCCCATTGGCATTTGTTAGTAATCCCTCGTTGCCAGGGAGGCTCATCCCCGGGAGTCATGTCCCACGCTGGGAGGAAGGTAATGTATTCATATTCTGAGTTTGGCTTAGAGAGAGGCTACATTGAGCAACAAGGAGGTTCTCCAGAGGCAACTCTTAGGCACCCCCTTAACACTAGGCTATTTCAATTTCAACAGCAATGACTCATAAGGCTAGTCATCAATAACAGAGGCCCATCGATGGATTATCCTACTCATCATCCATTCTTGATGTAATCTCCCTGATTGATGCAGATGTAATCAGTCATCCATGCAGTAAACTCACTGGTGATAGAAGTCCATAAATGCTCTTGTATAACAATTAGCCCGGTGCTTACTGGACCTAATACCTGGACACAACTACCTGGCTGAGTTGACACATTAGCCTAACCTTCAGAGACCCCTCCTTAGTTCCTCATCAAAATGTCCTACTTACAATGGTCTCACACCCACAGAAATGGACAAAGTTTAAGAATATCTTTTCCTGGGGTGTATAGCTCCAAACCACCACTGGAGGTAAAGATCACAAGAAGTGAGTTAAAACACTATCTCGTGCTTCCTTTTTTCCTTGGTTCCATGTTTGTTCCTTCTGGTCCTCTCTTAGGATGTAGAGTGTGCCACTAGGAGGAACACTTGATAGAAATTGCTGCCTTTAAATGTTTCCCCAAAATACATGTAATAGCAAAATGAGGGAAATTCATCTAATGGACTCTAAAGTACATGGTCTTTCAGGACTCTGGTATGTTGGTCATTCCAACTTGCAAAATTTATTTCAGAGGGACATGCTGATCTGAAAAAAAAAACTGCATCTAGAAATGGGTCCAGGGCTAGTGGTGCACTTTACCCAGACAGTCTGACCCTCTGTGATTGTCTGTATTTGTTCACTGCTGAAATGTACTGGTGTCACATAGCACTAAATTAGATAACGTTTTTCGTTTCTAAATGTCAAAGACCTCATAAAATAAGTGTAAACCTCTACAAAAGAGAAGAGAGCACTGCTGAATGATTTTCCATTACACCATCATGTTTGTTAAGATCTGTTTATAAAAAGTGAGAGGAATTCTGCATTTCAGCAGAGTAGAAGTACCTCCACTTTCTCTGGCTGGAGCAACGAATTCTGTCAGACTCCCAACTGATTGGATAAGGAGCCTCCCCTCAGTGCTGAGGGCAACCTCCCTTGGTGGTTGTAGGTGTAATCAGCCGTAGATGCAATCAACTATCCATCTGTGAAATACCCATACAGTAATAATTAGGCCAGTGCTTGCTTGACCAAACAACTTGTACAACAAAACCTAACCAAACTGACACATTAACTTAACCATCCAGTCCAGCCCTTGTCAACTTTTCACCCATACACATCTCCTTAAACCATACTTAATCTCCAAATAAAAACAATAACAGTCAAACTTTCACCTAACACAATTCAACTGTCCTGTTAAAACCAGAAACACGCTAAGCCTTTCCACAGAAAAGGATGCAAGTCCTTGGGTAATATTCACTCTTAAACTTGATATCTTGTAACTTAAACATAATAACATAAAGTTAAAAAAACTTATGTTATATGATAAAGGGATGAGATAGGAAAGAAACAAAGATATTTGTTTATGTATATATACAAATCCATTAATTGAAATACAAGGAAGAAATACTCATAACCATTATAATCCTTGTTTCTGCTATTGGTCACACAGACATACCTCATAGTTATAAATACCTTCTTCCATTAACCATTCCATGTAGCCTTCACCCTTAGCAAGCACCTCAGCTGACCATAGCTCTCTGCCTGCTGGGGTGACACAAACCTTCGTTCCTGAAGGATCTGGTCCATCGGTAGTCCTACCTGGATTGGGTTGTTGCAGTTTTCCATTGGCTTTAATCAAAGGACATCATAGTACTAAGAGATGCCCTAAGGTTTCTCCTATATTACAGACAAACTTATCTTTATCTCCATTGTGTAGTGGCATTCCTATTTCCCCTTGATAATCAAGATCAATCACCCCAGTCAGTACAGAACCAATTCCCTTCTTTGTCTGTTGATTCAGAGGCATGAGGAGCCAAAGTGGCCAGGTGGCATGTCTTAACTTCCAGTTCAGTGGAACCATTGTGTCTCCTGGTGGAAGCATTCCTCTTTTTGGAACTAAGATTTGTAGACCAGTAGAGCTTAAGGTCGCAGAAACAGGAAGCAAAAAGTCTTCTAGTGGATCACGAGGGGTAATAGTGAGTAGAACCATTTCCATTCCCACCCCTTGATTCCCAAACCTGTGAGTCCTGGTTATGGGAGAAAAAGAACCATAGGGTAGACGCTGATTTAAAGCATATACACCCTGTAAGGTTGTAAATTAAATTTACATTGTAATTTAGCCAAATACACAATGAGACTCTATATCTGGTTTTCAGATATCTCAAGTTTGCAGCTACAAGAAGTAAGTTTCTTTTAGGGCATTTTCTTTTAGAACCCACAAAAAAACTTCTGTGTCCTTCATGTAATGCATAAATGGGACTTTAAAGCCTTAAGCTCATAGCTTTCTTTAACAATTGTATCCAGCATATTTAGGAACAACCAGCCAACATCATCATATTTTTTAACTCCATAAAAATCTGTTAACGTATCAAATACACTATCACACAGAGACTTGCCTCTTATAAGCAGTTGAGTAGTAGCATCCAATGGTTATATTTCGTATATCTCTATTACTAATTCGTGCCATGACAGTGCCATCTTAATCATTGGAAACAGTTATTTGTGCCTTTTAATCTAATCAGATTAGAGAACCAACTCCAAAAACCCCAGAGCCAGCTCAGAAATTTTATCCTTAAGATTTTATTTCTCAAGAACCACTCCTTTTTCCCATTTGTTTCCATTGTTTCTCAATTATTTTGAGTGTTTTTCAAAACTCCTAACCATGTTCCTACTATAAGCCCTCACCCTAACCCTCATTATCTCTAAGCCGAATTCTTACCCTAATTCTAAACCCAACCCCACCCCCAACCCAACCCTAAACCCAAACCCTAACCTTAATCCTAACCCTCACTTTAACCCTACTGACTGCTTTATTCTTGGGTATGAGTCACATTTGCCTGTTTCTTTGGTTGTGCCCTGGACATTGTGAATGATATGTTCTAGGCATCTGGAATTTGGTGACTTTTGTTCTAGTCATCAGTTATTTAGACTAGATTCAAATTCGAAACTGTCTCCCCTACAGTGTGCAGAAAGGGAAATCTCTGCTCAGGTCTTTCAGGTTCCAGTTGCTGCTTTCTTATCAGCCCCCATGCAAGTGAAGTTTAACCATCAACCAACGATTTGGGAAGATGTTATGTGCAGATTTTGGGGTTCCTTCCCTTCCAAGACCTCTCCTTGACCTTTCTGGCTTTTTCTTCATCCCTGATCTCTTTCCTCTTTCAAGCCAGTAAGGTTTCATCTTCTTCAACCTGAACCATTTGTGGGTTGAGGCATATCCTTGGACAAAAAGTCACAAACTCACAAATTTCACTCATTGCATTGGGATGTTTAAGGGTACACTCTCCTGCAATTTTTGCCTCCCTTTGATTACTCTCCAATGTCATCAAATAGCCATTTTACACACACACACAGCCCAGACTTTATCATTGCCATCTTGAGGAGGTTAGACCAACCAAGCTGTTCAATCATTATCAGAAACTGGAACTCTCTAGAATCAACTAATCATTGAAAACTCTCCTTGAGTTCAGAGGTTTGGGGCAGGAGACAACAATAAAGCAAAAGAAGATGTAAGAGAAGTCTGAGCTACCTGCTCATGCAATTTACTTGTGCCTTCTTGACATCCTCCAGCCCAGTCACCAATCTACAGTTTCCTCTTAATGATGGATTTTTACTGCACACATCTAAATTTATATCTTAGTGAATCAGACAACAGCCAATTCATGATAGGCACCTCATATGTGGGACTTGGTCAAGTATTCAGTCCCTACCAGGAATAAGCAGCAAGTCAAGAGCCCTTTCTCAAAGGAGAATAGTTATTAGCAAATGTGAGCATTCCTTAGTGAGTCTGGTCTGTGATTCTTCTTTGGGGGTTTCCAGAGGCGATGGATCACATCCTTATTTGCAACAAACACTAAGAGTATAATTGGAGCTTACTTAAGGCATTCCAAAGTAACCAATCAGATTAAGTCAGTCATCTCCTCGAAGGAGAGAAGCCAGAAGCATTATGTTAATGAAACTCCCCGCACATGATAAGAAATGATTAGGAAAGGGAAGAGTTATACCCCTGAATATAAAGCCTAATAGAGCAGGCACTCAATATATGGTAGAACAAATGAATATATAAATAAATTAATAAATCACTATTATTACATGAATTTAGCATCAATCCTATATAAAAACTAGATAACAAGTAAGTCATTAATTCAATTCTCATACTTTTTAGTCTGTGCACAATTCTGCTCAATAAAGACTTGTGAAAGTACCAAGCATTCACTTGGTACAAGGCATTTGTAAAATGACCTGTAAAAGGTTTATTTATTAATTATCCATTCATCCATTCAGTATGCATTGTGTGTAACCACCATGCTAAGTGCTAAGAAGGTAAATATAAATGACATTGTCCTTGATCTCAAGAAACTAACAGTCTAGTAGACAAAATGCAGTGGGCACATTAGGCCAAATGTCAAAAGAACAGGGCTCCAAGCCCTGTCTTGACTCTCAAAACCTCGCTCCTTGACCCAGTCCTACTCTTTGCCCTCAAGGATGATATGACTCACTGGCCTTGCCACCATCCCATCAACAGAATCTAAGCTCCAGAGGAAAAACAGGCAGGTAAGGAACACCGTACTCATCAGAAAAACATTTTCAGATATCTCTTAAAGCCATAAATTATGTGAATGCCAAACAGCAAAAGTCACAGGGAAGCAGAGCGTGGAAAATATGACTTAGCCACATTTTCAATAGATTCTGAAATGTTTTTTAGGTTCCTTATGGTGGTAAATAACATGTAAATAAACAAAGAAAAGGTTGGTTATCCAGTGTCCAGTGTCTATCAGCCTGTTAAATCATCAAATATTTTTATGCCCTCTGTGTTTAGGCAGGGAAAAGAGAGAAAAACGTATGGATTTTAATTATATATAATTTTGAAAATACCAGTAGAAGAAGAAAGTAAAAACAACCACAGAACCTTGCACCACGAAATGGTCACAGTTACCATTTCTTGAAATCTTGTTTTGACTCTTAGTTTGTTTTGCATCATTGTAATATTCTGTACCTAATTCTTTGCCTTTATTTTGGCCTATAATTACAACTGAGATTTTCCAATTTATTTATAAAATACTCCTCATAAATTTTTTAAGGACTGCATAAGGCTATATCAATTGGTTGTTCTATTGATTACAGCCATTTATTAGATTCATTAGATATTTCTAAATTCCAGCTTTTATAAATAAGCTGTGATGAATGCCTCTGTGCATAAAGTATTCCTGTGTAGGTGCTTATGACAGGCTATTATCCAAGGACAGGTGCACATCCTCTTGCTTGTCTACTGACTCTATGCTATGAGCACTCGAGAGCGGGGAGTGTGTCTTTCGGTCTCTGTCTTCTCACCCTTGGCAATGTGATGGTCTATTTCTGAGCAGGTGGCCTGTTACAGGAATTCCTTTTCTCAGTACAGTCAAGTCAGGTGGAATTGAGGTTCACATCTGTATCTCTGTGCCTCAGGTTCCCTGAACCAGCTAAGGGGACATGCTAAAACGCCCACAAACTGCCCTGGGCTCCGCTACAGACCACTAGTGATGGGTGTACATGGCTGTGCCCCTGCCTCCCACTTGCACCCTGCATCCCCTTTATGAGCACTCTGAAGACAGGAATAAAATCTTACCCATCTGGGTTTCTCTAGCACTTCAGCACAGTTCCTGGAACATAATATGTGGAATTCAAACTTGAACTCAACCTATAGATTCCAAACCCTGGAATCTTCCATTTGTCTGACAAATACTTATTGAGGGTCTGCTCTTTACATGGTTCTACACGCCCTGCTCTGGGCTCAGGGTGAGCAAAACAGAAGAGGCAATTAGGTGGCAACGGCCACGATGCCTAAGGTATGTAAATAAAACCTTGGCTTAATGTGAGAAAGTGGATAAGTAGCCCAAAGATAATGCCAAAACAAAAAGCTAACAGACTCCATTTGGCTGGAAAATAATAGTACCTGACTCCTCAAAACATGCCTGGAATAAACTATCTTACTCCTTGAATATATTTAAAGGGCTGGAGCATTGGGGTGGCAGGGAGAACACAGGCTGTATTCCTTTATCTGACCAGGAAATCAATAGTTTTGATTGTGACCTGTCCTGTGCAGCCCCAGGAAGCTGAAGGCTGACTTACTGATTGCTGTGATTAATTGGAGGCAGCCCCCTCAGGTTTGCACCATCATCCTTCAGGCTGATGCCCCCAGGCAAACCAGCCACATTTGAATAAGTGGCTCAAATTCCCGTGGACACAGAGAATCCCCAGAAACTTGGAAAAGGGTCAATCTGTGACCCAGGAAGGGGGAAATTCTCTAAATGAAAAGCAATACTCATGATCAGGTTAGGTTTAATCAGCCATGTTGGGAGAAACAGAAATAATTAAAACCATACAAGCTCCTGGGGGCATAAATTCTTCTCTCGACTGCCCCTTCCTCTTCATCTACCCAACACGCCAATGTTTTTTGCTTGTCCTACTTTCCCAATGCTAAAAGCCAAAATCTGGGGACTCAAATCTCTCTTCCAGCCCAGGCTTTGCCACATGTGTGTCATATTACTTTGATTTGACCTTCAGTCCAATTGTCTGAAAAACAGAGATTTGCTTAATGGGTACAGAATTTCTGCTTGAGGTAATGAAAAGTTGAGGTACTGGACATTGGTGATGGTTGCACAATATTGTGGATGTAATTAATAGTACTGAATTGTACACTTGCAAATTGTTAAAATGGGAACTTCTGAGTTGTAGATAGGTTGCTACAATAGTTTTAAAAAAACACACAGAGCTCAAAATGGCCACTTCATTGCTTTGCTCTAAGGAAGAAATGTTCTAAAGTGTGTATACACTGGCAAGTGCCTAATAGGTGCTCAAAAAAAGTTACCCCCTTTCCTTGCTTTTTGTTTTGGGCTTTGATACTCAGCCTTACCCTGAAGTATTCTTTCCCCTCACTACCAATAAACTTTTTCTCCATAATATATTGTTTAGTACTTTCTTTTCAACCAGACTTAAAGAGAATATCAAGGCCTAACACAGTGTTGGGCACTTATTAATTGCTCAGTAAACATTTTATAGCAAAAGAGATTCACTGTATACTTAAGTATCCTCCTACTTACCTTTTTTAAGAAAATATTTGTCAATGGAATGATTGAGGCTGTAATAGTACAGTGTTTAATATAAATTAATTAAAATATATTCAGCTTGAATGTATGGATGTGAAGATATATAAATACTATGGTGCCTAGGTATACAACATGTTACAAGGTGGACATGGTTCTCTCATGCTTTTGAAAGAATAAAATGAAATAAAATAATAACTTTTATGTAATGGTTTGACAGTTTTATATAATTATGGATTCCAAAAATAAACACTGAATCATGCTTGAAAACTGATCTGTTAATCTGGGCGTGATTAGGTTCTGATTAAGGTGTTAATTGTGCCACATCAGTGGGGCGTTGAGCCCCGCCCCTCAGTGGGTGTGGTCTCAAGTGTTAAAGGCAAGGCAAAAGACAGAGGGAGCGGATTTGAGAAGCAGATCTGAGAAGCAGTTTTTGAGAAGCAGTTCTGATGTTGGAGAGGACTCCCCAGGAGTAGAAAAGTGAGCCATTCACCTGACAGTCTACAGCTGACCTTGCAGAGGAAACAGGAACTAAGCCTGGAGAGAAACGCAGCCCCCGGGAAACCAAGAAGCCTGAACCCTGGCAAAGTCGGCAGCTGTCTTGCTCCAACATGTGGCAATGGACTTTGGTGAGGGAAGAAACTTATGCTTTGTGGCCTGGTAACTGTAAGCGTCTACCCCAAATAAATATCCTTTATAAAAACCAACCAATTATTGGTATATTGCAAAGGCACCCCTTTGGCTGACTAACACAATATACTTAGTAAGCACTCAGTAGAACTGGTATTTGTTATGTCTGCTGCTAAGTCCTGGGTCCTGCCCTCCAGGAGTTCTCAGACCAATGCTTTGACTTGCACTATAACGTAAAAGGACCAAGGCTGAGATAGCAATGGGCATGAGAGAGGGAAGGAGGGACCCACTCTGCCCTGGAACATTTGCAGGAGCCAAAGACATCATCACCCAGCATGGGAGGAAAGACACTTTAAGACAGCCAGGAAGAGCATGAACAAAGGAAAGAGCCTGGGGCAAGCATGGTGTGTTTCTAGGGATGGTCAAGCAACTCAGCTCTCTTGGTCACCAAGAGTGGAAGATCAGTTGGAGAGTGAAAGGACCAATAATGGAAGGCTCTGTTGGCTGCTATAAAAGCTAGGACCTTGTCCTGAAAATGATGGGGGAATCATCAAAGGATTATAAGCAGGGAGTGACTCACTCATTCACTCAAGCTATCTACTGAAGCCCAATAATGTGCTCAGTGCTGTGTTAGTTTTGGGTGATATAAAGATGAAAAATACATAGCCCCTATCCTGGATAAGTTTAGACTTGCATTTATGGCATGGACTTTACAAGTGAAACTTATTTTCAAGGGAAATATTCCTAATTCTTCACATTTCAGGGTTTTCCTTTGTACAATGGCAATGTTATAAAAGATTGCTAAGGTTCTTTCCCAGGAAAGTTTCATAAATTCTGGAGAATAAATGCAAAGTATGCTTTACACTGAGTCTTCATTATACAGTGCTTAAAAGTAAGGGTTGTGAAGTTAGAGACTTTTTTTCCAAGTCATTCTTCACTAATCATCATCTACCACTTATCATCTTTTACCAAATTACTTAACTTTTCTAAACTTAAATTCTAACTATAAAATGGGACTATAATACCTACCTCAAAGGGATGTTGTAAGTATTGAATGTGAAAATAATGTGAACTACCTAGAACAGAGCCTAAAACATTTAAATGATCAATAAATAAATGGCAGACATATATATTCATATACATACATAATACATTCAAGTCATTCACATATATGAACTAGTGTTTGGGTTACGCTATTTTCTTTTTCAGAGAAAGCAATGCATATTTGGTAATTACTTCTTCTGGTAGTTCAGATATGTACCAAGAAGCCAAAATCACATTCAGAAAGTATAATTTGTTTTCCTCAAAGGACAACTTTGGCATATTTAGCTATATATAAAGGAATAGCTTGTAATGATTTATAAATGTCTGATTACTCAATAAATACATCGCAAATATCCCACAGTTGGGAATTGGATTTGCTCAATGTATGTTTAAATTAATATTTAATATAATTTAATGTAAATGGTAATCTAATAAATATTAATCCAAGCCAAACATTAACTAATTTATGCAACTTGACTTACTTGGAAAAAGCAATGACTTGTGATTGCTTGGTAAATATGAAATGTTTATGTATCATGTGCTACCTGGAGAATTAAAGCTTTCTGTGCTACTTGGCTATTCCTTCAACTAAGGATGTGCTAATAGCATTCCACATGTTGAAGTGGCTGGGGGAAGACAGATAGAATACTCTATCTTGTGGCCAGTCGTATAGCCCAGTGGATAGGGCGCCGGTATACCACATGGGAGGCCCCGGGTTCGGTTCCCAGGGACCTTTCCTAGCGGGCAGACTGCCTTGAGAAGGGCAAGCCGCCATGGGCAGGCAGAGCCGCCGTGGGCAGGGCAAAAAGCTGCCACGGACAGGGCAAAGCTGCCACGGGCAGGGCAGGTCGCCCGTGAACGGAGCGCAGCCAGCCACACATGAACTGAAGTGGAGCCAGCCGTGAATGGAAGCAGAAGCCTCCCACAAGCGGGGCAAAGCCGCCTGCGTGGTGACCGGTCTCGGCGCATCCCCGCAACAGGGGAAGACAAAGTGGACAGAGAGGAACACAAGAATGGACACACAGCAAGAGCAAGCAGAAAGGGGCC
>PVKH010048834.1:0-10156 GCA_004027955.1 Chaetophractus vellerosus | reverse complement strand
CATGCCCGTGGGGGCTCAGCCCTGCCCGTGGTGGCTTTTTGCATTGCCCACGGCGGCTCCGGCCCGCCCACGGCGGCTTGCCTTTCTCAAGGCCGTCTGCCCGCTCGGAGAGGTCCCCGGGAACCGAACCCGGGCCCGGGGCCTCCCATGTGGTACACCGGCGAGCTCTTTATCCACTGAGCTATCTAGCCGGGCCCTTTTTTCTGCTTTTATATTGGCTTCTCCTAGTCTAGTCTGAGTTTACCTCTTTTCCTGGTGTTTTGCTGAAAACTGAAGGAAAGAACCAAACCCATGCCAATATTCTGAATTTTTCCTACTACTTTTCCTAGTAAAAATGATGTCTTGCATCCCAAATTTGACCAAATATTTTGAAACTAAATATTGTGGGTCACTAAATTTTTAGGTTGGTGTGGTTAACTATGACTATCTACTTCTTTACCACATTTGAGAGTCTTTTTTTTCAGAATTTATTCTTGGTATCCAATTTTGTAGCAATCAGTTAAGAACTCCCTCAATATTCCCCAATAACTGTAGCTAAAACAAAAAGGAGTATGTCTGTCTTCTTACATCAAATGTTCCTGGCATTGGTTCAGTGACTTAGCAATGTTAGGGCTAATATCTCTGTAATTCTCTTGGCCTTTTCCTTACAGTTACGAGGTGACTGCTATTGCGTCAAGCATCACATCCACATTCAAGTCCAGGGATAAAGAGGAAGAAAAGGGAGAGGGCCTATGCCAAGAAAGTGTATGCTTCCCTAGGAACCTCATAGTGGTCATTTATTTATGTTCTGGTGGCAAAATATGTGTCACATGGCCCTTCCTAGCTTAAAGTAGCTAAAAAGGGAGAGTCAGACTGGTGATTCAGTTGGCCAGTCAAGTTTCACGTACAGTAGCAAAATCAAGAGTTCTATTTTGGACACTTTTTAAGTTTGAGATGCCCAAGGAGATATCAAATAGGCAGTTGTATATAAGACTGGGGCTGAGCATGGAGATATGGAAGTGATCACTGTAGAGATATATTTAAAGACATGCACTGAAGTATATACCCTAGGGAAAAAGTATAGACTGAGTAGAGAAGAGGGCCAAGGAAACGTTGGGAAGAGGAAATAGTTATTGATTTAGAAGGAAACCAAAAAGAGTTTGTTGTTCTGAGGGAAGTTAAAAAATAGTGTTTCAAGAATGAGGGAGTGATCAACTATGCAAATGTAGCTGAAAGGCAGAGGAAAATGAAGACTGAAAATTCACTATTGGATTTTGCAATATGGAGGTCACCTGGGACCACATCAAGAGGAGGTTTGAGTGAGTTGTAGGGTCTGAAGACTCAAAGAATAGGTTCAAAATAGTGAGGAAGAAGAGATGGTGAGTAAAGAATGGTCTCTGAGGAATTTCGCTACAAAGAAGGGCAGAGAAGTGGGTTTTCAGCAGGAGGGAGGTGTAAGGTCTAGAAGCTGTTTTAATAGATATATTAAATAAATAAATAAAAACTTTTAGTATTTTTTATTTTAAAGGTGGGAAATTCTTAAATGATGCTGTTTGCTGATGGGAAAAGTCCTATATTTTGTTATATTTGTGTATCTATCGGATTCCCAGTAGTCGAATAGTATTCCTAAATTTTCAAATTTCACTAACCTGATAGGTTAAAATATGATATACTATTTGATTTGCCTTTCTAAATTGAAAGAAAAGGAAATTTCAAAGTAACTAGCAGGGGATGGCTCCATTTCTGTTTTGGTAATGCAGACAGGATTAAGAAAAAAAATCCCTCTTCACTAACTTCTTTAAGCCCATATAGGTCATAACCAATTCTACAACCCAAGTAGAAATTCTTGTAGAAACTACACCTAAGACCCCACCTCTATGAGCATAAAATACCTCTTTAAGTGTAGCTGATCACTTCTCACCAGGCATTTTGGACAATGGTTTTTCTAGAAACCTAAAATAAATCTTAGATTTTTATTACTTAAGTCTCAAGAAGGAAAAGAGAGTGAATATATGAGTAGAAGCATTCCTTTTTTCCCTTCAGCAAGGTGTGTTCCAGGTTATGATGGTATGATTTATTGCCAGGAAGAGCTTCCCAGAATCCTGATTTACTGGGGAAGTTCCTCCGAATCTGCACCATCTTCTTGTCACTCAGTCAACTCCTGCCCCTGCTGCTGCTGATCTGTATGAGGCCGTCTGGAAGGGCAGAACCACCTTCCAGCAGGGCGGCTCAAGGGTACTACTACCCGCCCCCGCCCCCCTCCATTTTAATTAGTCTTTTCTTTTTGCTCTGGTTCAGAATTGGGAAGGGGCAAAAGGAAGAATGTGCCAACTGGCACATGTGTTAGAATCTCTCAAATTCCTGGTAGAAATTGATCCCAGTTTAATAATAATATAAAAGTAATGATACAGATTCTGATTGTTAAGCTCTTTTTAAAATAATCACTATAGTTTTATAAGAGACTTCATTTTTTAGAACAGTTTTAGGTTCACAGAAAAGTTGAGATGATGATACAGAGAGTTCACCACGCAGTTTTCCCAATTATGAACATGTTACATTCATATGGCACATTTGTTAAATTAGTGAACCACATCAATGGGTTATTATTAACAAATGTCCATAGTTTATTTGTATTTCCTTAGTTTTTACCTAATGTCCTTTTCTGTTCTAGAACCCCATCCAAGATTACGTGTTTAATTGTCATGTTTTGTTAGTTCCTCTTGGCTCTGAGAGTTTCTTAGACTTTCCTGGTTTTCGATGGCCCTGAGGGTTTTGAGGACTGCCGATCAGGTGTCTTGTAGACTGGCCCTCTACTGGAAGTTTTCCTGATGTTTTTCTCTTGAGTAGACTGGGGTTATGGTTTTTTGGGAGCCAGATCACAGAGGTAAAGTGCTGTTTTCATCACGTCTTATCAAAGGTACTTATAAGCAACATGACTCGTGACTGTTCATGTTGACCTTGATCACCTGGCCGAGATAGTGTTTATCAGGTTTCGTCCCTGTGACGTTGCTCTTTTTTCCCCCTCTTCACACTGTTCTCTGTGGAAAGAAGTCACTCAGCACAGCCCACACTTAAGGGACAGGGAGTTATTCCCCTCCTCCTTAGGGCAGAGTATCTACATAAATCATTTGGAATTTTTCTGCATGGGAGATGTACATTTTTTGCCTCTATTTATTTATTTAATCATTTCTTTATATCAATATGGTTCTATGGACATTTATTTTATACTTTGGGTTGTAATCCAACACTACTTCATTTATTTTGTTGTGCAAATTGTCCCAGTTTTGCCATGTTTCCATCATTGTGTTGTTTCCTTTTGGGGGGGCCATTCCTTGCTTTCTGGGCTCCATTGGTTTTAAGGAATAGAAGCTTACTCTATTGCATTTATCTCAAGTAATTCAGCAGAAGTTAAGTTTTATGGTAAGAAATATGCAATCATTTACTCTCATTTTCCTCATCTAATGAAATGTGTTGGCTTGCTCTGCTTGACTTTTTAAACCACTCCTGTCAACAAAGCCCTATTTAATAATTAACTAATTAATTAATTTATTAGGTACTGGGGTAGGGATTGAATTTGGGACTTCATATGTGGGAAGCTGGTGCTCTAACACTGAGTCACATCAGCTTCCCTGAGTTTTTTTTTTTTCATTTGTTTGCTTGTTTTTTTTGTTTTGTTTTGTTTTGTTTTGTTTTTTGTTTTTATGGCGGCATCAGGACTAGGACCCGGGACCTCCATGTGGGAAGCAGGCACTCAATCTCTTGAGCCACATCTATTCCCCCCCATTTATTTATTTATTGTTACATATTCCTCCCCTTTCTGCTTGCTCTTGCTGTGTGCTCATTCTCTGCGTTCCTCCATGTCTGCTCTGTCTCCCGCCGCTGCGGCGACCCGCCAAGTCAGCCCACTGCGCAGGTGGCTTGCCCCTTCCATGGGCGGCTCTGCCCCCATTCCCGGTGGCTTTTGCTCCATTCGCAGGTGGCTCGCCCTGCCCATGGAGGATTTGCCCTGTCCGTGGTAGCCTTCTGCCCTGCCGACGGTGGCTCTGCCCCGCCCATGGCGGTGCTGCCCTCTCAGGTGGTCTGCCCGCTCAGAGAGGTCCCCGGGACCCGAACCTGGGGCCTCTCATGTGGTGCACCGGCACCCCATCCACTGGGCCACAGGCGGCCCCCCCCATTTATTTTTGAGGTTCTTTATTAACAATTGTTAATAGAGGCACCCAGTCTTTGACTTTGTTCTTACTTTTCTAACCAAGGCTAAATTAAAAGACTAAATTAAAAAAAAAAAAGTGTGGCTGAAACTTTTCTGTTTCCTAACTATTTCATTGAGGATTTAGCTCAGTGATGGTCCTGGCTTTATCCAATCTAGATCCCATGTTCTGTTTAGTTGTTCCATCTTCCCTTGACTTTTATGACCTTGAGGATTTCAGGCCCATCATTTTGAAGAATGTCCCTCCACTAGGGTTTGTCAGATGTTTCCTCATGAGTAGATACAGATTATACATTTTTTGGCAGGAATATCACAGAGTAGATGCTTTTCCCATTCCTGATTGTATATAATTAGGGCTTATACAATTTCAACTTGTCCCATTACTGGTAACGCTAACTCTGATCTCTTGATTAATGTGAAGCCTGCCAGGTTTCTCCACTATAAAGTTTCTCTTTTCCTCTTTGTAATTAATACTTATTTTGTGAGAGGTACTTTAAGACTATGTAAATATTCTTTTTCTCATCAAACTTACACCTACTAGTTTTTTTTTTATTATATATCCCCCCCTTTCTGCTTGTTCTTGCTGTGTTGATTTTTGCGTTCTTCTGTGTCTGCTTGCCCCCCCAACCCCCGCTGTGGCGACCTGCTGAGTCAGCTCACCATGTGGCGGCCTTGCCTGCTCGCGGGCGGCTTGTCCTGCTCGTGGACGGCCTGTCCTGCTTGCGGGCGGCTTTGCCCTGCCATGGCGGCTTGCCTTCTCAAGGCGGTCTGCCTACTCAAGGAGGCCCAAGGAACCGAACCTGGGGCCTCCCATGTGGTAAACTGGCGCCCCACCAATTGAGCCACAGCCGGTCCCACACCTACTAGTTTTAATCCTTTTTTTCCAATTAGTTGATGTGTCTGTATATTAATAAGCCATTCTTTTTTTATAAGTATTTTTTTTATTTTTAAAGAAGCTTTAGGTTACATAAATGTTGCATGTAAAATATAAGGGATTCCCATATGCCCCACTCACTCCCCCTTCTACACTTTCCCACATTGATAACATCCTTCATTAGTGGGGTACATTTGTTACAATTGATGAACACATATTGGAGCATTTCTACTAACCATGGACTACAGTTTACATTATAGTTTACACTTTGTCCCGCACAATTTTGTAAGTTATGACAAAATATACAATAGCCTGTATGTGTCATTGCAATGTCATGCAGGACAAATCCAATGTCCTGAAAATGCCCCCATATTACACCTATTCTTCCCTCTCCCATCCCTCAGAACCTCTGGTGGCCACTGCCTTTATATCAATGTTGAGTTTTTCCATTGCTAGAATAATGATAAGTCTACAGTAGAATAATAACAAGTCTACTTTAGTCCACTGTTCATTCCCCAATCTTGAGGATTTGGGATGGTGATACCCCCTCTGCTTCTAATTGAGAAGGGGCTTGAATAAGCCATTCCTATGACCATGATGAAGCATCAGTTCTATTTCCCTTCCTGCTCTCCTTACTTTTAAAAAATGCAATCTTCAAGAAACCTTGCTTACATAAAAAAAGTAGATGCGGTCAGAATGAGTTTTATAATATCACTTTTGCTTAATTATTTGAATTCCTTCCAAGTTACAGGTCCTAAATCACAAATTATCTATTAAAATTACATATCATACTCTATTAGCTGATTAGATTCTCCTTAAATTCTGTTGAAAACAACCTGGCTTGCAAAAGAATTTAGTTCTCAAACTTCAGTTTCTAGGAATGATAAAGAAACAACTTTCTCAAGACTTACCAGTTTTATCTATTGCCTTTTAGAAGCACCTGTTGAACCTGATATATTTATAAAAATTTAGTAAAATTTAAATATTAATTTTCATGCACACTTTTAATATGATTTTTGATAAATATGTTGATTATATACATTTTTGTGGGGTGTAAACTATTATATCTAGGGATTTAACACCGGGAATTTACTCTGTCAACTTAAAAAATTATTCATCATATAACCTAATGATAGTGTGCTATTTATCATTATGTCAAGGACAATGGGCATAAAACATTGCCCTGGATAAACTGAGACATATGTTTCATTTATCTAATGAGTAAGCCACCATTGACTGGCAAACCCATCAGCCAAATCAACTTCTTTCTGTCAGAAAAAGTCTGACCTCATATTCAGTCCAGATAATCACGCTATGATGTGTCCCCATGACAACCATCTCACTTCTGAGTGCAGCAACTAGCTGGGGATGAGCCCATCCCCTCACACATTAATTAAAGAATATGCAAGCTTAACTCCCTTGATTTAATAATATTTGCTCCCCAAGAGTCAGAACCCCACTTTTTTTTGCAACCAAAGCTTGTTTATTAATAAAATCATGTTACCAATTTAAAGCAAGTTTTAGAGCATAGATAAAAGAAGCAAAGCGTCATTTGTGCCCAGTCATTGTAACAATGAGGATCAGTTACCTAGTTTGTGGGGTCCAGTGCAAAATGAAAATGCAACTCCTTTGTTTAATAATTAAGAGTTTCAAGACGGTGACAGCAGAACAGTAAAGCCAGCGCCGGGACTCTTCTAAGTACAGAGCTCTTTGAAGAGCAAATTCTGTGCAATTGCACAATGGCTGCACAACCATGGAGCTTCCCTGGGCAACAGCCCTGCTCACAGAGACACTTACATTCCATTTCTAAAACAATGTGAATAAAAATTTCCAAATTTAAAAATAATGTCACCAAGGCATTCTTTGCCTGACTTTCTTTTCTATAAATGTGGACAAAACCTATTAACTGGGACTGGAAACATCTGTAGATTTTCCCCATACTTTTAATCTACTGGAATCTTTACCACAATCTGGTGAACAATTTCTCAGTGTCTTGGTTTCCTCATCTGTAAAATGGTGAGATTGTTGTACCTACCTAGAGTTGCGAAGATTAATTGTGCTATTAGAGGAAAACACTTAACAATGGTATCTGGCATATAGTAAGTGTGCTAGAACTGTGTGCTGTGGTCACTATTATAGTCATTATTATTATTATTTAGTCATTTCATTCACAGTAATAATGCAATAACATCAAAAATAGAAATTCATTTAATTGCAATGAAAGATGTGGCATGTAAAATCTTTTAACCTATCAACAATGTACCATATACCATAACTTTTTCCACATGTAAAATTTCCTAGTTTTCACTAGAAAACTAGTGAAATTAGTGAGCAATGCTAATTCTTATGAGGTTCCCAAAGCTAACCCAGATAAGTGTATTTATTTGTTTATGATTTTTTGTTGTCATACCTCTTTATCTTTTTTTTAAGATTTAATTTTTTATTTTTCAGGAAGCTTTAGATTATTTAAATGTTACATCAAAAATATAGGGGATTCCTGTATATCCCACCCGCTCATCCCGCACTTTCTCCCATTAACAACATCTCACATTAGTGTGGTACATTTGTTACAATTGATGAACACATATTGAAGCATTGCTAATAACCATGGTCTATAGTTTACATTATGGTTTACACTTTGCCCCACACAATTTTATAGGTTTTGACAAAATATGTAATAGCCTGTATGTATCCATTATTGCAATATCATGCAGGACAATTCCAATGTCTCAAAAATGCCCCCATGGTACAGCTATTCTTCCCTCTCTGTCCTGAAACTCTGGTGGCCACTGCCTGCATATCAGTGATACAAATTCTTCCATTGCTAGAATAATAATAAGTCTACTTTAGTCCATAGTTGCATTCCGCCTTATGTTTGTTCATTCCTCAATATTGAGGATGCTTGGATGGCGATGCCCACTCTGTTTCTGATTGAGATCTTGCGGGGCAGATGCATGAATCTGTTTTGCTTGCAGTTGTAGAAACTCAGTGTTTTAGGGTGGAAATTCATCCATCATCATCCTTTTGTTAGTTTTCCTTGGTGAGTCCAACGAACTGGAGAGTAGTTGTTGCAACTCTGCTGAGATTCAGGGCTCAACTGGCATATTAACAGACTGAAGATTTAAGTCTCTGGGACATATATTAACAACTGTATTTAAATGTTAAGTTTGCTGAGATTTTTATCATTGCCCTTAGCTTTCCTCATAAAGAATTAATTGATTTATTTTTAGAGATTGAATGTTCTGTAGATAAATGTCTATACATTACATTACATTACAGCTTTTTTCATACTATTACTTGACAATATTTTATGATGAAGAACACAAAGCAGAATTGTTATTGTGTATAGAAGATTCATCATAGCATTGGTGTTTTGCTTTCAATTTTATTTTGGTAGTCTTGGAACTTTGGTTGAAAACTTCCATTATATTTTTATTAGAGCTGACCCTTTTGTAAAACACCCTAAAACTGCTCCGTTACAGTGTCCAAGGGAATCCCATATCTGCCTTCTTCAACACAGTGATTCCTCGTTGTTGAAATCTTATTTACAGGATGGTAAATTAAAAAAAAAAAACAACTAAGTGATATACAATGCTGACTTCTTTTGCTAGAAAATGTCACCACAATTCAAAATTGAAATAAAATTTGTGTGAAAAACACCAAATTAAATTTTTTATATCAAAAGGTGAAATTTGGGGGCCAGCTGTAGCTCAATTGGTAGAGCGCTGGTTTACCACGTGGGAGGCCCTGGTTCAGTTCCCAGGGCCTCCTTGAGCGGGCAGACCGCCTTGAGAAGGCAAGCTGCCATGGCAGGGCAAAGCCGCCATGGGCAGGGCAAGCACCCGCGGGCAGGACAAGCTGCCCGCGAGCAGGCAAGGCCACTGTGTGATGAGCTGACTTGGCGGGTCACCACAGTGGGGGGGAGACAGGCGGACACAGAAGGACACAAAAATCAACACAGCAAGAACAAGCAAAAAGGAAGGGATATATAATTTAAAAAAAGGTGAAATTTTACTATAGAGTTTTAATAACATTAAATTTTTCAACTATTGGAAAACTGTATCACACAGATTTTCCATTACAACTAAATATACGAAAGGATTTTAATTTTATAGATGTTAGTAAGAATGTATATTTTGTTGATATGATAATGACATATTTTCAAGGTATATAACTTAACTATTTAGATTTGTATTTCCAAGGCTATTATAAAATCCACTAAACAATAAATTATGGAAAGAATCTTGTTATTAGATTTCTAAAATAAGTAAAGTCCAGGTTAAAATGATGTAGACCTAATATGATTATTAATTTTTATAAAAAATAGAAAAATTATAAAAATCAGATATCAATGTGTTCTTTCTATTTTTCTTATTACATAATTCTTTCTTATGTAATAATTCAATGTTATATGAGGTAAAGTTTTATGAAGCCAGAAGTACTATAAAAGGCATATTATTCTGCAAATGTGTGTGGACACATGTATTAAACTCTGGGTCTGGGCTTTTGGGGGGAAGGAAATCAGAATCATATATAGATATCTGAAGTCATTCCATTAACTTCATTAAACATCACAATTATCCTAATCAGTCTGAAAGCTACCATGGGGTGTAATTTCTTTTATAGAGCAGTAGAAGGGTTACTGTGAAACAGGAGGCAGGGAAGGAAAGCCCATGAGCTGCCTCAAGAAAAGATACATGTGCAGGTATCCCAGTTCCAGGGAAAAATCATGTATATGGAAGTTGAGGATCTGGAAACCAATTCCTTTGGAAAGACTTTGTGCATCCAAATATCATCTGAGTGTTTCTGATTGGCTAAACCTATCACATGTGGAAACTTGTGACATAGATCTGAGGAATGTAGCTGTCAGCTTTCAGGTATGATAGATTAGGAGGGTAAGCTAGAAGGGAATGAGTCTTGAGTGATCCAGACTAGTTTACAGAAATTTACTACAGTGGCTTTCCATAGATATTACCAACAGAGTTGCCTTGCAATTCACTCTGAACAGACTTAACACTAAGTCTTTGTGTGTGTGTGTCTGACGTTTAACATTGTGGCTTGTAACACTCATAGCACTCGTGGAAATCAGAATAGCT
>PVKH010048833.1:0-10163 GCA_004027955.1 Chaetophractus vellerosus | reverse complement strand
TCACTGAAAAATATATTGTATTATATAATGTTTTTCTCTTGTTGCTTAAAAAATGAAAGAGACCTTCAAGTCCAGAGTTGCCCCTTTTACTTGAATGTATGCTTAACTGGCAATTGATAACTTGCTTCTCTGTATGTATATTATATTTATAACCTTATATCCACACTTTTTTTTTCAATTTTTAATCAATTTTTTTTTTTTAGGATACATCGATTACATAAATGTTACACAGAAATTTTAGGGGTACCCATATGCCCCACCTCCCACACCTCCCACAACCTCCCACATATACATCATTCATCAGTGTGGCATATCACCTGTAATAGATATACACATTTTAGGGCTTTGCCACCAAGCATAGACCACAGTTCAAACTGTAGACCACCCTCTCTCCCACACAGTTCTGCATGATACATGATGATATAAAATGGCCTAAATCCTCCACTGCAACATCACCCAGGACAATTCCCAAGTCCCAAAAAAGCCCCCATATTACAACTGCCCTTCCCTCTCCCTGCCCCCAAAGCGTCCAGTGGCCCCTGGCTCCACATAATTTTGTAATTTCTTCCATTGCGTGAATCACAAGTCTATAACAGGACACCAACAAGTCCACTCTAGTCCATAGCTCTTCCCCCAATCTCAAGGAGTCTAGGACGGTGATGTCCCATCCACCACCAAGTAAGAGGGGGCTTATATCCCGTGGATATGATGGAAGAGATTATCCTGCCTGCAGCTGCAGGCTCTATCCATTCCCCAGGATAGCAGTCGTCCGTCATCATCTCCCACTAGGTGTCCTGGGTGAGTCCATTGAGTTCTAGAGTAGGAGTTGCAGGTCCACAGAGCCTCTGGACCCAATTGGCACATGGATAGCCTGTAGTCTCTGGTCTCTGGAAGTATACCTAAAACTCTGGCATCAAATAGAGGTTTGAATAGAAGAGACAGATGGACCATGTGCAGTGAACACATATTTCGGTCAGACTCTGTCACTCTCAGGAGCAAGAATTCCAAATTAGGGCCCACTGGTAAGGCACCAAACTCTGGGGCTATCTGCCCTGATAGGACCTGGATATCTCCAAAGCCCTCAAGAGGCCCTCTGTTTGGGGTGATATCCATATTGGAAGCCTAGGAGGTCCTACTGGGATCTGCATAAGTGTTACCTCTGAGTTGACCTCCCGACTCACTTTGAAGTCTCTTAGCCCTATGAACTCATTTGTCTTTACCATTTCCCCCTTTTATTCAAAGTCTTTTTCCAGTTCCACACTTCTCTTACCATGACTGAACTTTGCTTTAATTCCTGCATTTCATTTTTGTGATGTATTATTTAGGAGTGAAAACAGAAGAGGATTTCAGAACTAGGAAGGGCCATGGAGTTTACCACTCCCAAACTATCTACTTAACAAATGAGAAAATTATGATCCCGAAAGGGTATATGTTTTAGTTTCCTAGTTGTTAAGGTAAAATGCCATGTAATGGATTGGCTTAAACAACAGCAAGTTATTGGCTCATGGCTTTGAGGCTAGGAGAAGTCCAAAATCAAGGTATCATCAAGGTGATGCTTTAGCCCAGAAGACTGTGGCATTCTGAGGCTTAGTCTTTGACTTTTCTTTCACGTGGCAGTGCACATGGTGATCTCACCTGGCTTCTCAGTTCCAGTGACTTCTAGCTTCTGGCTGCTCCCAGTGGCCTCCTCTCTGTGACCTAAAACGATAAAATAATATTTTCTTAATTCACTTTTATATACTTGGGAATGAAAGCTATTAAATTTCACAATGGTAAAAATAGAAATAAATAAATAAATAAAACACCAGTTAAGGTGTGGCCCAAATGAGGTCCTCTTTATAAGGGTTCACACCCATAGGAATGGATTAAGGTTAAGAACATGTTTTTCTGGGATACAGTGCTCCAAACAACATAGTATTTGTCTTGCTTGAGATCACAGAGTAAGTTCATAGAAGAACTTGAACTAGATCCCAAGAGTCAGAGGCCATTCTTCTTTGTTAGATATTGAGATAGAATGGAATTTTGCCTAGACATCATCGAGTCTTTAATTCAGGATTCCAGTAAGCCTGCCTAATTCTTAAGACAGTTTGAAAAAAGCAATAAAAAAAGGCCAAGCTTAAATGTCACCCACTCTGTCAAGTATCTTCAGATCCTCTGGTGAGAGTTATTCACTTTCAATCCTTTATCCCCAAGGATTGCTATCACTATGTCTTGTGACATACAATCTTTCACACATGTACAGCTCTCTTGCTAGATTATAAATGACTTGAGGTTAGGGATAATTTCTTATTCATTTTATTATTTCCTCAGTACCTAGAATAGTATTGTATATAATATGCCCACATGAAAAAAATAACAGCAGGACTGAGCTTATTTCTAGGAACCAAACTAAGCTTGCTGGTGAAGGAGCTCTTATTCATGGTAGTTTTGCTCCTTATCATGGTGAAGACATGACAGAGCAAGGTTCAGACTCCTATTCTGATCTTACTCCTTCTGACCATGTTGTTCCAAGCATCCACTTCCAGAGTAAATAATAACAGCTGTGACTGTCAGCTTTTGAGCAGAATGATAGGCTGCAGAGTTACTGAGAGACTCTCACGCTCCTGTTAAAACAGGGATAGGCCTCAACTGAAACTCATGGCTCTAGTCACTGTCACATCAGCCTCTGGGCAATGAGGACTTTCAACACTGTACCTTGTGCTTCTCCTGCCTTCTATTACTAATAAGCTCCTTGGACAGGAGGGAAGGGTACTGAACTGGTTATTTGCAGAGTAACAGAAAGCTGAGTCAGGCAAGATTGGCTGTATTCCAAAGTAAACTCAGCGCAGAAAGCACCTGAGTGTTCCTGCTGTCACGGACAAATCCAGAAGTATAAAGACCATGTTCTGCAGTAAAATGATTTGCTATGCTCTCCCCACCAACCAAACACATATCCCATTCCCTTTAAAGGCAGACTCAGACACTGCCCTTTCCAAGTTCAACAGTGATGATTTTTTCCCCTGGAGTCGCCTATTCAAAAGCAAAGAACAGCCTTAATTTAATAATTATACTTCTCCTAGGAGAGATGACTAGGTTTCTCCCACATTAATTGTGGGAATGGGTATAACAGCACTAGAGAAGAAAAGGGAACTGATATTTATATATTGAACACATCCTAGTTAGCAGCTAGACATTTTCCATTTTTGATTAATCCTGACAAAATTCCTCTGAGGTCATTAATGTCCCTGTTTTAGAGGGAGGGGTATTGAAATTCAGAGAGTATGGTAGATTGAATTATGTACCCCAACAAAACACATGTTCTTAAGCTTAATCTTCTTACCTGTGGGAGTGAAACTCATTTGCAAATAAGACCTTTTGAAGATATTATAAATCTGGGTGAGCCTTAATCCATATTAGAGAGTCCTTTATACGCAAAAGAAATTTGGATGCAGTAAGTCAGAGAAAGCCACAGAGAGTATCCAGAAACCAGAAATCATTGGAAACCTGAAGAGCAGATACAAGGGGAGAGATATGGCTATGTGACAGGAGTCAGAGATGCAAGCCAGGGAACCCCAAGGATCGTGACAAGCCAGCACCTGAATGCCACAGACTCCCAAGAGAAAGCACAGCCTTGCCGATGACTTGATTTTGGACTTCTAGCTCCTAAACTGTAAGATGATAAATTCCTGTTGTTAAGCCAACCAGTATATGGTATTTGTCCTAGAATCTAGGCAAACTAAGACAGAGAGGCTAAGGAACTTGTCTTAGCAGTGGAAATGGTAAAGCTAGGGTTTGACCTTAGGTCTGACACACTCCATAGTTTAGGTTCTTTCTATTATGTGACAATATTTTCCCTTCAAGGAAAGTTTAGGAATCCAGTTTCCTTTAGGAAAATTTAGGACATACAATTCACTAGATTATATGACATTTGACCTTAGTCTTTTCCAGCTTACCCTTCCTGACAACCATGTGTGCATTGGTTCATGTCCTTTCCCAAAGACTCCTGGGCATACAGGGCCATGACATCTGGTTGATTTGAGTTTGTAACTACCCCATTTTTTTTCAGTCCCAATCTAAGAAGATTTCACAGTTAAATGCATTCTACCCTTTGAAGAAAATGACACGCAGTCTTTCTTGTTAAAGAAGGTGGGAAATATTATCTAGTTAAACTCCAACCATATCTATGCTACAACTGCCTCTTGATCTTTGTACATGCTATTTTTACTGCCTGGAACCCCACCCATACCACCTGACTAAAACGTGCTTGTTTTTCAACAAACCAATACCTAGGTAAAGAGATTGACTCGGTTATCAAAAATCTCCCAACAAAGAAAAGCCCAGGAACAGATGGCTTCCCTGGTGAATTTTACAAAACATTCCAAGAAGAATTAACACCTATTCTGCTCGAAGTCTTCCAAAAATTGAAGAGGAGGAAACACTACCTAACTCAGAAGCCAAAATCACCATCATAACAAGGCCAAAGAAAGACACCACAAGAAAAAAAAACTACAGACCAATATCCCTGTGAACATAGATGCAGAAATCTTCAACAAAATACTGGAAAACCCAAAACCAACAGAATTATACATCATGATCAAGTGGAATTTATCTGAGGTATGAAAGGGTGGATCAACATAAGAAAATTAATTAATGCAATACTCCACATTAAAATAATGAAGGGAAAGCACTTCATGCTCATTTCAATTGACACAGAAAAGACATCTGTCAAATCAACCACCCCTTCTTGATAAAATCACATAGAGAACTAGGAATAGAAGGAAACTACCTCAAAATTACTAAGGACATGTATATTTAACAACAAACAAACAAACAAAAAACAACCTCACAGCTAACATCATACTCAATGGTGAAAGACTGAATGCTTTCCCTCTAAAATCAGAAATAAGACAAAGATGCCGGCTGCCACCACTCTTATTCAACATTGTACCAGGGGCCGGCTGTATAGCCCAGTTGGAGGGCGCCGGTTTACCACATGGGAGGCCCTGGGTTCGGTCCCGGGGCCTCCTCGAATGGGCGGACCGCCTCGAGAAGGCAAGCCAACGCAGGCAGGGCACGCCGCCGCGGGCAAAGGCAAGCCCCCGCAGGCAGGCAAAAAGGCAAGCCCCTGCGGGCAAAGGCAAGCCCCCGCGAGCAAGGGCGAACCCCCACGAGCAGACGGGCCGCCACGCCGGTGAGCTGACTCGGTAGGTCGCCCCAGCAGGGGGAGACAAGCAGACACAGAGGAACGCAGAGAAAAATGAACCCAGCAAGAACAAGCAAAAAGGGGGGGATGTATAATAAATAAAAATAAATCTTTAAAAAAAAAAAAACCAAAACATTGTACTGGGAAATTCTAGCCAGAGCAATTAGGCAAGAAAAAGAAACAAAATCCTAATTAGAAAAGAAGAAGTGAAACTTTCCCCATTTTAGATGACATGATTCTATATGAAGAAAATCCTTAAAAACCCACAACAAAGCTACTGGAATTAATAAATGAATTCAGCAAAGTAGCAGCGTAGAATATCAACATGCAAAAATCAATACTGTTTCTATATATTAGTAATGAATAATCTGAAGAAATCCAGAAAAAGATTCCATTTACAATAGCAACTAAAAGAATCAAGTATCTGGGAATAAATCTAACCAAGAATGTAAAGAACGTGTACACAGAAAACTAGAAAACATTGCTAAGAGAAATCAAAGAAGACCTAAATAAATGGAAGGACATTCCGTGTTCATGGATTGGAAGACTCCATATTGTTAAAATGTCAATTCTACTCAAAGCAATTACAGATTCAGTGCAATCCCAATCAAAATTCCAACAACCTTCTTTGCAGTAATGGGAAAGCCAGTTGTCAAATTTATATGGACAAAGCCTCAAACAGGGGTGCTCCAGAGGGCTCTAGAGATACCAGGATGCTATAGGCAAGGCACACAACCCCATGAAATTAGCACCCCATTGGTGGGCCTTACCTTGAAATATATGATAACCTATTTCCTCAAATGTAACAGAGTTAGACTTATTTATAATTTCCCTACACATGATTCTTACATCTTTTTTATTTGAACCTATAATTAGCACTTTACCCAGAGACTTAAATCTTTAGTCTGTTCATATACCAGTTGTGTACTGAATCTCAGCAGAGTTAGAGCCAACACTTGCTCTCCAGTTTAACAAACTTGCCCCGGAAAACTAAAAAATGATGATGATGGACAACCCCCATCCCAAAAAACAAAAAGTATCTACAACGATAAGCAAAACAGTTTCTTCCATCTGCCTCATAAGATCTAAGCCCCCTCTCAAACTGAAGCAGAGTGGGCATCACCATCCTAAACTCCTCAAGACTGAGGAATGAACAAACATAAGAGGAGACCAAAAATAGACTTATTATTGTAATAAAAGAACTTGTGACAATGATTTAAAGATAGTGGTTACCAGAGATTCTGAGGGGGAGGGGAGGGAAGAATGGGTAGAACATAGGGCATTTTTAGGACATTGGAATTTTCTGCATGATATTGTAATGACAGATACAGGCCATTATACATTTTGTCAAAACCTATAAAACTGTATGATGCAAAATTTATGGGATACAGCTAAAACAGTGCAGGTTCAGAAAAGATGGAGAGGACCCTGCATTTCATATTTGCCTCAGGTTTATCTTCTTTTTTTAATTATTTATTTATTTATTACATTTCCCCCCACCCCTTCTGCTTGCTCTTGCTGTGTGTCCATTCTTGTGTTCCTCTCTGTCTGCTTTGTCTCCTGCCGTTGTGGCGACGCGCCGAGACCAGTCACCGCGTAGGCGGCTTTGCCCCGCTTGTGGGCAGCTTCTGCTTCCATTCAGTTCGCGGGTGGCTGGCTGCGCTTCATTCGCGGGCGACCTGCCCTGCCCGTGGCGGCTTTGCCCTGTCCGTGGCAGCTTTTTGCCCTGCCATCGGCGGCTCTGCCCGCCCATAGCGGCTTGCCCTTCTCAAGGCTGTCTGCCCGCTAGGAGAGGTCCCTGGGAACCAAACCCGGGGCCTCCCATGTGGTATACCGGCGCCCTATCCACTGGGCTATACGACCGGCCCCTCAGGTTTATCTTCCTGATAGGAGGGCTAAACTCTGAAGGAGAGCACTAGCCAATGCAGAGCCAATTTGCAAAGACTGTGAAAGTTGTTCTTTTACATTGATTTGGTTTTTTGTTTGTTTGTTTGTTTGTTTTGACCTCCTGGCACTCAAGGAAATCTCTATCATATCAATATCTGGTTACAAACTTAAGGAATAGACAGCTCAGAGACTGAATCCCATAGTTACCATTTTAAATGGTAATATGTACAATGTGCAACGAAAGATTACAAGACACAAATAAACAGGAAATGAAGAAGACCGGACTGTACACATACTGGACTAGACTTTTTAAAAAAATGATCTTCAATATGCTCTAACAGATAGAGGTAAACACAGAGGAAAAACTAACAGATATCAAGAAAGCAATGAATGAACAATATGAGAATCCCAGTAAAGAGATAGAAATTTTAAAATGGAACCAAAGAGAAATGCTGGAGTTGAAAATTATAATAAATGAAAACAAACTTTCCTAGAGGGTTATCAACACCAGATTAGAGTTGGCAGAATAAAGAATCACTGAAAGCCAGGACAAGACAAATGAAATTATTCAGGCTGACAAGAAAAAAAGAATGAAAAAAGTGAACATATTTTTTATGTAACATTTATGTAATCTAAAGTTCATTTAAAAGTTAAAAAGATAAAAAAGAAAAAAGTGAACAGAACTTAAGAGACCTGTGAGACAGGAACAAGCATATCAATAAAGTCATTATGGGTGTCCCAGAAGGAAAAGAAAAAGGGAATATTCAAAGAAATAATGATAGAAAACTTCTCAAATTTAATGAAAGACATTAGAGAATTAACCAAAGAATATACACATGCAAGGAGCGCAGTGAACTCCAAACAGGATAAACACACAGAGAAGTATGTCCAGATACATAGTAGTCAAACTGTTGATTGCTAAGGACAAGGAAAGAGTTCTGAAAGCTGCAAGAGAAAAGCAACGTGTTATGTAGAAAGGGAGTACTAATAAGGTTAAGCACTGATTTCCTATCAGAAATCATGAAGGCAAGAAGGCAGTGGGACGAAATATTTAAAGTGCTGAAAGAAAACAATTGCCAACCAAGATTTAATATACAGCAAGATTGTCTTTCAAAAATAAGGGAAAGAGTAAGACATTTCCAGATAAACAAAAGCTAAAGGAGTTCACATCACCATTAAACCTACCCTACAAGCAATGCTAAAGGGAGTACTTCAGACTGAAAGGAAAGGACTCTAGACATTGGATTGAGTGACAAAGAAATAAGGATCTCTGGTTAAGGTAATCATATAGCTAATTATAAATGCCAGTACTATTGTACTGTATTTTTTGGCATTAACTCCACTTTTTACTTCTTACACGTTCTAAAATGCAAATGCATAAAAAGGAATCATAAATCTATAGTTTTGGACATAAAGGCATAATTTTTAACAAGTACCAAAAAAAGGTGGGGGAACAAAGTGGTATAGGAATAGTGTATGTGATGTGTATGCTATTGAAGTTAAGTTGATATTAAATCAAATGTGATTGTTTTAACTTTAGGCTATTAAATTTAAGCCCCACAGTAACCACAAAGAAAATATACACAGAAGGAAATGAGAAGGGATGCAGAATGGTACCCTACAAAAAAATCAAATAAATATGAAAGTAGGCATTAATGGTAGAATGGAGGGACAAAAAATGTACAGCACTTACAAAGACCAAATAGGAAAATGGCAGAAGAAAGCCCTGCACATCGGTAATGACTTTAAATTTACTCTCCAGTAAAAAGGCAGAGATTGGCAGAATGGATTAAAAAATAAAAGCATGACCCAACTGTATGCTGTTTACAAGAGACCTGTGATAAATTCAAAGACACCACTATGTTGAAACTGAAAGGATGGAAGAAATACATCATGAAAATGGCCAAAAGAAGCTGAGGCAGTTAAACTAAAAAGAGACTCAAACTCAAAAACTGTTATGTGGGACAAAAAAAGGTCATTATATACTGATAAAGTCGTCAATTTAACAAAAAGATGTAAAAGTTATAAATAAACATGCACCTAACAGCAGCATCAAAAATATATGATGAAAGTATTGACATATGTGAAGGGAGAAATAAATGGTTCTACATTAAGAGTAGAAGACTTCAATATACCACTTTTAATACTGGATAGAACAACTAGATAAGAGAGCAATACTCTAAACTGGCTAGACCTAACAGACATGTGTAGACCACTTCATCTAACAAGAACAGAATACATACTCTCCTTGAGCACGCATGGATCATTCACCAGGACAGACCATATCTTAGGTCACAAAACAGGCTCAATACCTTTAAAAGTACTGAAATCATACAATGTATCTTCCCCAATCACAATAGAGTGTAGCTAGAAATCAGTAACAGAGGGAGAAAAGGAAAAAAAATCACAAATATGTGGAAATTAAGTTAGGAAATATCTTGAGGTGAATAAAAATGAAAATACAACATACCAAAACTTATGGGATGCAGAGAAGGTGGTGCTTAGAGGGAAATTTATAGCTCTAAATGCTTACATTAAAAAAGAAAGATCTGGGCCCGGCTAGATAGCTCAGTGGATGAAGAGCTCGCTGGGATACCACATGGGAGGCCCTGGGTTCGGTTCCTGGGGACCTCTCCTAGCGGGCAGACCACCTTGAGAATGGCAGGCCGCCATGGGCGGGCCGGAGCCGCCGTGGGCAGGGCAAAGGGCTGCCACGGATGGGCAGAAGCCGCCGCGGGCAGGGCGGGTCGCCTGCAAATCGAGCACAGCCAGCCACCCGCGAACTGGAGCCGGCCGTGATGGAAGCGGAAGCCGCCCACAAGCGGGGAAAGCCGCGCCTGCGCGGTGACCAGGTCTCGGCGCGTCGCCGCAACGGGGGGGAGGGGGAGATATGTAATAAAATAAATAAATCTTTAAAAAATAAATAAATAAATAAAAATAAAAAAGAAAGATCTCAAATCAGAGACCTAATCTCAAAACTGGCAGAAATAGAAAAAGAAAAACAAACTAAACCCAAAGTGAACAGAAGGAAGGAAATAGCAGAGATTACAGCAGACAAAAATGAAAAGAGAATATTAAAAAAAAAAACAATAGA